>BQNB010025451.1:0-59626 GCA_026074375.1 Tanacetum coccineum
TATGATATTGACTTGATATATTATGATGTTTGCTTGACATATATGAAGATAGGATTGCCATATGAAGGTTGCCTGAGTCTGTTAACTTGAGTTATGCAGGTTACATTGCATATTGAGATATTGGCAAAGTAATGTAATGTAATAAAGCAAAAAAATTCCCTGAAAAAGGTGAGTTCATATATAACTGATAGATTGTACATCATCTAACTTAATAGATGGATATTTACATTTATGAAAATTATGGGTTATTATATCATACCCCTCAGCAAATTGGGAATGTTGAAAAGAAACGTAGACACCTGCTAAATGTAGCAAGGAGTCTTATGTTTCAGGGAGGGATTCCTCTTAATTTTTGGTCTGATTGTATTCTCACTTCTGTGTATTTAATCAACAGGCTTCCTTCTTCTGTCTTGAGTGGTAGGTCCCCCTATGAATTGCTGCATAACAATAAACCTAATCTCTCTCACTTAAAATGTTTTGGGTGTCTGTGTTTTTCAACCATTCTTAACAACAGTGATAAACTTACATCCAGGTCTAAAAAATGTGTGTTCATTGGTTACTCTTCTGTAAAAAAGGCCTATAAACTATTTAGCCTAGACAACAGAAGAGTCTTGTTTTCTAGAGATGTTAAGTTTTATGAAGCTGTTTTCCCATTTAAAATGAAAAACACTAAAAGACATCACTTGGCAGATGTAGATCATACAAATGATGCTAAGCTTGTAACCTTTTTTGATAACCAAACAATACCAAGTCCCAATGATGATGAGAGAGCAACACCTTGTGAGGAAGGTGGAGTTCACTCTAACACTGATGCTGCTCCTATGCAGTATCCTGAGGAGAACTCTGCAACCCACTTAGGTGACAACATTATATCTGAGGGCAATTTTCAAAATGAAAGTCCTGTTCATAGTCCTGTTCATAATGATGTTATGTCTAGTGGGGACAACTCTGAGGAAGAACAGCCAAGTGTTAGGAGATCTAGCAGACCCTCTAAGTTGCCTGCTAAGTTTAATGACTTCATGCTTGATAGTAAACTGAAATATGGGATTGAAAAACATATCAACTACTCCAAATTAAACTCTTTTAATTATTGCTTTGCCACTATCTTAAACAAATTTGTGGAACCTTCCACTTATTATGATGCTGTTAAGGATACCAGATGGGTTGAAGCCATGAATAATGAAATTGAGGCCCTAATTAGAAACAATACTTGGACCATAACTGACCTTCCCATTGGTAAGAAAGCCATTGACAACAAATGGCTTTATAAAATCAAATACAAGTCCACTGGCCAAGTTGACAAGTTCAAGGCCAGAGTTGTGGCCAAAGGATTTAGTCAAAAAGAAGGCATTGACTTTGATGAGACTTTTAGCCCTGTGGTTAAAATGGTTACTGTTAGGTGTCTTATATGTATTGCTGTTTCTAATGACTGGCCCTTGTTTCAATTGGATGTGAACAATGCTTTTCTTTATGGTGAACTGAATGAGGATATTTACATGTCTTTACCTCTTGGATTTGAATGTGCTGACAAAAACAAAGTGTGCAAACTTAACAAGGCCCTCTATGGACTTAAGCAAGCCCCAAGGCAGTGGAATGCTAAACTTACCACTGTCTTGGTTGAGCATGGCTTTGTCCAAAGCAAATTTGATTACTCTCTCTATCTTAAACATACCAATGAGGTCTTTGTTGCCCTCCTTGTCTATGTTGATGACTTCATCATCACTGGCAATAGCCTTGATGAAATTGAGAAACTCAAAGCTTATCTTAAAAGTAATTTTATGCTTAAAGATCTTGGGGTCATGAAATACTTTCTTGGCATTGAAGTTCTTGACAATGCCAATGGCATTTGCATGACTCAAAGGAAGTACTGCCTTGAGCTTATTCATGAGTTTGGCCTATTGGCTGCTAAGCCTGTCACTACCCCTTTGCCTGAGAATTGCGTTCTAGTTGTGGGTGAAAGTGATTCTGATAAGTTTCTCAAAAACATTTTTGAATATCAAAAATTGTTAGGAAAACTTATATATTTAACCCACACTAGACCTGATATCTCCTATGCTGTTCACTGTTTGAGCCAGCACATGCATGCTCCTCTTCAATCCCACTTAAGAATTGCTTTGAGAGTTATTAGATATCTCAAAAACTCTCCAGGCACTGGAATTCAAATCTACAAGGACAATAACCTGAAGCTATCTTGTTTTACTGACTCTGATTGGGCCAAATGTTTGAGGACTAGAAAATCTGTATCAGGCTTTTGTGTGTTCCTTGGAAGATCTCTTGTTTCTTGGAAAAGCAAGAAACAAGCCACTGTTTCCAGATCCTCTGCTGAGGCTGAATACAGATGTATGGCTAGTGCAACATGTGAAGTTATATGGATTACAAATTTGTTAAAAGACCTGTGTATCAAAAATCTTCTGCCTGTGAACCTTTACAGTGATAGCAGTTCTGCTATTCAAATAGCTGCTAACCCTGTTTTTCATGAAAGAACCAAACACTTTGAAGTTGATGTTCATTTTATCAGAGAAAAGGTTCAGGATGGTGTTATAAATACCTTCAAAGTTGCATCTGCTGATCAAACAGCAGATTTATTCACCAAAGGTCATGGAACTGCTCAACATATGAAATTATGCAAGCAGCTAAGCCTGGTGAACATGTTTGGGAAGTAACTTATTCTAAATCTTGTTAGTTTGAAGGGGGGTGTTAAATTGTATCAATCTAACAAGATTTCCTTTTATTTCTTATTGTCTTTAGGTCCTTTTTTTCTCTCCTCAATATCTTGAAGGACCAGTTCTGTCAAGTTCTTAAAGATGCTGTTGGTCTCTTGGATTGGGCTGAAGCCTTGGTGGGCTTTATTCTCTTTGGGCCCTTTATTCTTGTTACCGTTGACAGAGTTATATATAACCCTAACTTATACCAAAGTTAGGGTTATCACTTCATTCACATAGATCTATAGCCGTTTGGCATTGCTCTCTTAGGATCGTGACCTGGGAGATCATACTTTGTCTTAATCTTTTGATTGTGTGTTTGAGTGATCATTTGTAGTGAGGTGATAAGACCAACCTAGTTGGGACTATCAATATATTTCTGTTGTATGTTAGATTAGCACTCGTTAAAGGACTAATCTCTTATCTTGTATCTTGAACTTCGTTCTTTTAATAAATATCACTAAGGGGTGGTTGGTTGAGTGATAGATCTGGTATTATTGTTATTTAGTCATTTTGTTAACAAAACCCTAATTTTCCCCCCAAAATTAAGAGCGAAATCACAACCCTTTTTCGAATATAACCCTTTTAAAAAATTACTTAACAACCTCACTATTATATATGATCATAAACCTAACTTGAAATTACTGTTTTTCTATGCCGAATACCTGTATCTCTATTAAGTTATTCTCCAAATGCAATGTCATGTAGCGCAAAAGTGAAAAGGATGTATGTGGTTGGAGCCAATATTATACGAAGAGTTGGAAGCCCGGCCGTCGCCCTAAGGATAGCAGTCAACTCACAGTCAGCTTTGTCTCTTCTCCCCTACATTTCCTAAACACATCTTTAAGATCGCTAACCTAAAAAGGCAAAAAAAATCCAAAGGTCAAAGGTCAATTTAGTAATGAATGGGTAATCAATATTTAGTAGAATGACCTCCCATTGAGTCATACCTTGTAAAATTATCATGGCATGTGGCACACATGTAGTGCAAGTTATTATCCACTTGAAATTGCATATATTTTCAACAACTCACATATATATCCTTTAGTTACATAACAATCTTTTCTTCCCTTTCGAACTCAGGAAATTATGATCGATTTCAAGTCTAGAGAATATCTTGTAGAAGCAATGAGCTTGGAACTCAATAATAAATGGGTTCAAAAACGCTATTTAGTGTTAGTTTATGGATGATAAATTAATAGATGTGTGTTAGGATCGAACTCAAGATCACGGGATTGCACTCACTACGAGTTAACAATTAATAAATAATATATTTGTTAATTTTACACGTAAACGTTTAACGGTCGTTAAGTATTTAACGGAAAAGACTAACGACCATAAGGGCAAGGACAAGTACATAATTACATAATTGATGTTACATAATGTTACATAATTAATGAATTGATGTTACACAATTGATGTTACATAATTAATGAATTGATGTTACATAATTGATGTTGCATAATTAATGAATTGATGTTACTTGTTCACCAAGTATTAGGGTTAGGGTGCCTATATAAACACTCATATGGAGAGGTGAAAGAAAAACAATAATCCCTAAACTCTATCACTCTTTTGTCCTACATTCGACCCCATAACCTTGGGTTGATCGGATCGAATCGTTCGTTTAAACGCTACGTGTTATCAAACTGGTGATTGGTTAACTCGATACATAGCGTGTGTACAAGATCGTGATACAATCTTCCTTTAGATTGTTCTTGGATTGTTTTCGTATAAACCCTAATTAGGGTTCTTGGAGATAATCCCTAAGCAATTTGATTCTTGTTCGGGCTAGAATCAAAAGGTATGTAACCCTAATTCGGTTAATTATTCAAACATGTTATTTGATCTTTTATTTGCTTCTGCTATTCTATGCTTTGATGTTATGGTTTAATATAATTGTTATGAAAGTATAAAACCAACAATGTCTATTAAGAAACCCTAAAAGGGCTAAGGCTAACATTAATTTTAAGTTGGGTTTTTAAGTCGAAACTTTTTAGTGTGCAATCAGATCCGAAATTGACCAGTTTGTAAGTTTGATTTTCAAAGGTATACTTAGGGGTTGAATGAATGCATGAGCTTCTGGGGAAACTTAATATACACATGTGGGGTCATGTGTGAATTTTTGTGAGAATTATGGATGCGTTTTGGTATGGGTTTTGGGTCGTGCAAGTTGGGTCAAAATTCTGCATTTGAGCAGAAAGTTATAAGTGTTTAAAATAAAAGTAAAGAGTAAATAAAAGATATAATGAAGGTGTAAAATGATGGTAGAGAATCTTTACATATAGTATAGATGATATTAGTCCATCATTAGGGTTGTTATATTAGATTAAGCGTTTAGCTTACCGATGGTACATAGAGCTTTTATTTTTGTATATTTGTTAAGGAAGGAGTTTGGAATTGCTTGTTCGCTGCACGAATAGGTGAGTGTCATTAGCCCCTATCTTTTCTAATCATATCTTATCTAAGATTTTTCATTGGGGTGGAAACGATCTTATGAGTTATATGATGTTTTATGACTGTGATATTTGCTGGTTAGCTTAAAAATGCATGTGCTAATGTGGCTATTATCTTGCCTATGGTGTTGAATGAATTGACAATAGGAAGCGGGTTGGCTTTGGATCGTGGATCGCTCCTTCCCCACTTGGGTTGAGCCGAGCTATTTTTGAGTTGAGCTATTTTGTTTGAGCTATACTGATTTGAATTGTGTGAATTGAGTTGATTGATTTGTAGTGTGTGATAGTTCATGATATGCCATGCAACTGTTTATCTTATCACAGTAAATTGTTAGAGTTTTTTTGAAATGTGTTTGAGGTTGTGTGTCTAAAACCTATGACATTCTCACATCTCACCACCTAGTGTTACGTGTTTTTAAGCATCATTTTTAGTAACTCAGGTGATCAGAAATTTGATGTTAGGGGAAGAGTTGCCAGTGAGTACATAGATGCAAGTTAGAAGATCTATGATTGTTATGCCGTTTTATTTGAGCAATATGTTGATTTGATTTTCTAACTATGATTTGAATGTAAAGACAACTTGTATGGATGGTAATCCTTATCATTCATATTTGGTCGTTGGATATTTTTTTTGTTTGATGTTATCATGACACGTTGTGTATTTGCATTTATTACACTATTTAGTATTCCTCTTTATATATCTTTCATGTTATGCCTCGCGTTTCCGCCCTGGGCGGGGTGTGACAATTGCACATTTGTGGATCGGACTGGACCGAACACATTCAGTCTAGTGTTTTGGGGGAAATCGGTTTCGATCCGGTCCGGGTTTTGGACCATCATCACCCTACTTTCGAGTAAAGGTGTGACTCTTTATATGTCTATCTCTCTTATACGTCGCTCTGACAGAATTCGGTATTGTTGTTTTTGTGATCTTTTCTTGAGTAAATATGTATCTTTTTTCTTCTTTTAGCCTTCTTCTCGTTGGCTTCTTGTTGTTTGGCCTTTGAGCTTTTTGGTGTTTAATGAAAGAAAAATGATTGTTGTGCATATTAACCATGTCTACAAATGTACCTAATGATTTAATTGGTTGATTTAAAAAAATGATTGGTGGAAATCTGGTGAGAGAAAATACATAATATAAGTGTACAAATGATTTATGCATTAAGCATGTATTTAAACATGTGTTGTAGGTCTAAATAGCATTACTCTTAATGAAATGTTTTGCTCTTAAAAAAATATGTTACTCCTTTATATAATATAGAATATTCATAAAAAAATTCTTATTAATTAAACTTAATTAAAATATAAAAATGAAAAATTATTTTGAGACATCTTAGAACAGAAATATCGACTATGATTTGGAGACGTATTAGTATCAAGTTTGGTCCCTTTTTAACGTCAAACAAATTTAGTTTAGTATATAGTACAATAAATAAGCCGGATGTAGCGGATTCGTTTTGTCATGTGTGAAGCTCGGCTACAATGGTGTTTAGGTCACGTACAAGGGGGTGAGCGCGGTTCTGGAACCGCACCGAACCGACCCGGAACCGAGAGAACCGAGAACCGAAAAACATATATTTTAGGAACCGAGAACCGAATCGAGAGTATGTTTCGGTTCCGCTTAGGTTCTCGGGTTCGGTTCGGGTATTTTCGGTTCTACCCGATTGGAACCGCTAATTTTTAAAAAACGTCCAAAAACTCAATATTTTTAATGTGTTTCACACATTTACGTACCTTACCTGATACCAGGACGCTATTCTTTCCCCGTGCCGGCCGTGTGACTCTTTTCAATAACGAGAATGTATGAATTTTTGAATTATGTGTTAATGTAATTGTTATGAAAAGAGTCTCACGGCCGGCACGGGTTTTTTTTTTACCCACAAAAATATCTAATATATACCATAAAACTCATTTAATTATGTCTTTTTTTAGTAATTTTGCAATAATAAGCTCAGTCCCAGCCCATTTGTCAAACAAGTTTACAAAAATACAAATTTCAATTTCGGCTTATAATATAAGCCCTAGCCCCAGCCCATTTCGTCAAACATGCCCTGTAAGCTCATTGTCATGCGTCGACAAGGCAAATTTATTGCGTAAGGTATACGTGAATATGCTTTAGTACAAACGTCTAAAATGCATGCATCCTTTTTTGCCTAAACGTTACTGAAGTCAATGTTTATATGATTTAAAGTCGTAATTAATTAATAACCACACGATAAAACGTGTTGGAAATATATTATGATTTCTAAATAGAATATAGAAGTGTTACACGCGCCACAAAAAGCGCTGGGTCATATGGTGCGAAACGTGCATGGTGACTATTCAAATCTGATTGGTGATTTGACCATGACATCCAAGTGGGGCCCACACTGAATCAGGATACATAGGCCACGTGTCTTCAAAGATGCCTTACCAATGTAGGCCCATGGGCTGTAACAATTTGGTTAGCTCAGAAAGCTAAAGCTTTGAAAAGCTTGCAACTTTTATGCTCATTTTGATATTTTTCAAAAGATACTAGGGTGTGTTTCTTTTTTGCTTAATGTCCTGGATGGAAAAAGTTCTCAATCCTAGTTGTAAAATTGTTGTTTCTTTTTAACTTAACCTGAAAAGAAATCCTGAGTAGAAAAGGGGTCTAAAAATGTGTTGTTTACAACCAGGATGCCATATTGACCATATTAGCCTTTTTTTCTTCTTTTATCCCACGTGATTCCCATACCCATTTGTTCTTTATACTCTCACCTAACTCACATAGTTACATGGTAGCCATCTGCAACTCTTCTCCTCCATAACCTCCATTATCCCGTGAAGGAGATTTCGATAGAGATGGCGGTCACCGAGCCTCAACTCAGCAAGCAAATTATTTTTCGGCAACAAATCATTTGCGGCAACACTTTCTGTGGCGATTTGGCTGAAATTCCGCATGTGTCACTCAGAAACGACCCAACGGGGCAAGGCTCCACCACTTTGTGCGAGAGCTGTGTTCACTTTTTGGCCTTTCGGTCGTTTCGGCCTCAAAACCACGAAAAAAAAAGATTTGGGTGGTTAACCGGTTCCAAACCGGTGGGACCGGTTCGACAAAAACCGCACCCCAAACCGGTTTCAAACCGGAACCGGTTTTCCCCAAACCGGTTTCGACTGGTTCATTGACCGAAACAGTTCCTGTTTGACTGAAACCGAACCGAACTGGTTAACCGTTTGCGCACGTCTAATGGACGGTTTTCTCAATAGTTGAAAATTGTACAACAGGATTTTAAGTGTCTTGATTCAATAATTATAACATAATGCACATACTTTGCGACGGATATATTAAAGGAGTTATAAAAAAAATAATGTGATATATCAGTTGCGTATTTAAAAAATCATATGTAATATAAGTTAGAGTACCTCAAATAAAAACAACAAATATATATTTCAATTAGAGTATCCCAAATCATAAAACATGAAACATCAAACACTCAATTCGATTAACACTAAAAAAACATGTAAAAACAATGCCTAAACGGTTTATTTCAGCATTCATTAGTTTCCCTAAACTTATTGAAAGAACTTGCTAAGTTGGTTTGTTAGAATTATGAAACTAATGAATTTCATTTGATTTAAATTAAACTTATCATCGATGAGTGTGATGCAACTATGTCGGTGATCACATTGATTAGAATATGATCATTTGAAATGCGAGACACGATATTAGCAAAATGAGTTTAACATGTGTTATGATTAGTATTTGGTAATTTAAATAGCCATTGTTTTTCAACCATGTCATATAATTCATGCGAAATTACAAACTAAAAGCAGATTTACCAATGATTCGCTTTCAGATAGTATCAAAGAAGTAAAACTCCTTGTATGCTCATCAACAACAATAACTTTCACCATATATTTGTTAAACATATGAGATGATAGTTAATAAATAAAATATATAGTATAACCTATTATTTAAATTATAGAATATTACATCACTTATCTAGTAAAGAATTACAACATAAGTTAATCAATCTTATTGTTACTTTGTAACAACACACTTAAAATTAGTTGAATATTCTATAATTCAAATGGGATCATCTTTGACATGATAAGATTATTTTTTTAATAATCGGAGGGAAATTAATTGGAGTTCAAGAATGCTATACATCCAACCTTAGTTGCTTATCTCAATTACAATAGCTAATAGTGGGCATGATTAAACATGTGATTTGCAATGGAACTAAATAAATGATATATACTTTACAATTACAAACAAACGTCAAAGACTATACGCATACATTTATATTTATTTAATTTAAATTGTATATATTACCCGATAGATATATGTGATTTGGTCGCATTGATATCGAGTGATAAGTAAACAGTTTGTTTTACAAGTAGACTTATGGTTGTAATCGATGATGTAATATTGTAAATTTATTAGATAAATTAGTTTATATCTCTAAAAGTAAATGCCGGGTTATTTTATTTAATTTTTTTTAATAAGGTTACCAAAAGGATTAGACAAATATTCAATAATTACTATATGCTTATTAATGTATATTGTTGTTATAATCAAGGTTATAAATAGCGTGAGGCGTGGCGTGGCGGCATGGCCAAGCCTCACGCCTTTATGAGCCATGACGAGTCATGACGTTTTTAAGGCGTGACTTAAAGCGTCAAAAAATATGAAAATATTTATAAATTTATATATTTATATCATATTACAAATATATTGAGTTTACAAAAAGTGTCATACGTAAGGAATAAAGTCAAGAAAATATCTTTGTATGTAATCTTTTTCATTCCTATATAAAAATACGTTTTTTATCGAAACTGAATTCAAAAAAGCCTCCACGCATCACGTTTTATCACGCCTTATCACGTTTTTTCACTTTTCGTCTCACGTCAAACCTTAAGCCCAAGCCTTGGTCTATTGCGTGGCGTGAAGGTCACGCCTCGCTCCTTTGCAAAGCCTTAGCGGCGCCATGACGCGCCTTTTAGAACCACGGTTATAATTCTAATATGCACCACCAATAAATATTAAAGAAGCGTTTGGTTTGGGCCTTTTGTCCAACAGGTTTGGACTTAATGTTAAAAAGATTGTTTGATTACATAATATGGGGTTTAAAAATGCGGGTGAACCTCACAAACAAAGGGAATAGACGAATCCACGTATAATTTCCTACTTTCCACTGACACACGCATTAAAACTTTTTTTTGTTTTTAATTGTTGTTTCTTGTTTATCATTGGCTGTTTTCACAAATTCATAACTCATATTTTTATATTTTTATTATTTAATAAAACTTTTACATTTTATAATATATTTTCCCTCTCATACTTTAAATCTAAATCTAAATCCTAATTCAAATTCAAATCTAACTCCTAAAGTCATCTAAATAGGGATGAGCACGGTACCGGTCTCGTACCGGTCCCGTACCGAATTAGTGGTACCGATTTTTTTCCGAGCATAAATTAGTGGTACCGGTACCGTACCGAACGGGATTCGGGTACCGGTACCGGGAAATCGGTGGTTTTTCCCTTTTTTCGGTAATTTCCCGATTTGGTACCGGTCCCGATTTTTTTTTTACTCGAATCATGGTACCGGTCCCGTATCGTGTACCGGGATCCAGTACCGTTTCAGTACGGAACCGGTACGGTTCCGGTTCGGTAGCGGGATTCGGGTCTATATGCTCATCCCTACATCTAAAACATTACACTCTGTCGAATGAATTAAAATCAAGAAAACCAAATTACCCTAATCATGCTAGATCTATTTGAACTTAAGTTCCTAATGATCATTTTTGTATCTTAAAAATGATCCACGTCAAGTTTTTTACGTTTTTCATGTACAAGGAGCTTAAAATGTTCAGTTTGCCTTCATTACAGAAAGTTGATGAAATGATTATGGCAAATAAAAGCTTAATGTTAGCAAAATTACATTTTTGATGTACAAAAGTATCAAGCCAGATTTTAAAGATATAAATTACCTTTCTTATGGATCAATTATTTCATACTTTTTAGTTTTTTGTTTAAGACAAACTAAGAGCTTAAAACACCTCTTTATTTCGATGATGACTAACATGGAGTCATACTTTGTCCCTAAAGAACATTTCGAACTTAAGTCGACCAATCCAAACCAAGTTCATAACATCACAACCAAGAATATCAAGCATTCATCTCAAAAAATTGATGACATCAAGTTTCTCGATTCTTATTTTCTTCGTAACTAATAATCATGAAAAAATGAATGAGAAGCATGCAACTATGTAAATGATAGAAACCTTTTGCTTATTACCAAAGCTCCATGTTGTGCTTGATCCACACACATGTAAATATGCATCCACAGTTTCGCTTGTTCATTATATCTGCATCCAAACATGCAAGGCTAGTTCATTTCGTCTTGTTTTCATAATGATCTAATGTGAACATGTTTGTAAATAATTAAAAAAAACTACTGTCAATTTAAGCACAAAAAACAATGTCAATATAGCATAAGACTTGTGAAACATAAAAACCAAACTCAGTGACCTCACTTTCTTAAAGGCTCGTTCACTTGTTTAATGTTTTCTAAACATTTGAAACATATAAGCATGTCCATTTTTATTTACGAAGGCGAAGACATATATTCTTTACTTGTGGAATTGTCTAAGCTTCTTTTTTTGGAAGACAACCAACTATTCACTGTCTAAGCTTATTACATGGACTTAACACTCATTTTCAATAAGCAACTCATGCATTATGATGAATGAGCTCATAAGTAGGGATGGCAATAAAACCCGTATCCGATGGGGACCCGATCCCCAAACCCGAATTGACCGGGGAATCCCCGAGTTGACCGGGGATGGGGATGGGGACGGGGAATCCCCGAATTATGAAATCGGGGATGGGGCGGGGATGGGGATAACATAAATCCCCCGCCTCGTACCCGACCCCGAACTTTTTAATGTACAAATATGTATAAATTATTTGTATATTAATAATACATGTACATGTATATGTATAAGTTAGTAAGTATTGACAAGTATTATACTTGATGTATATTTGTATGTATATGTCATATTTAATGAATCAACTACTTTTAAAATGCTAAGTACTAACTACATATTATTCAACAATTATTTTTTTTCGAATACACACATTCGATCCATTTTATTTATATAGTATATGTGATATTTTAGTATTTACAATGTTTTAAAGTTAAATGACATTTTAATTAATCAAATTGTGTACAATGTATGTGTTTTAAGATATTATGTAGGTCAATGCTTTATATTTTTGTTTAGTCGTGTAATTTTTATGCTCAATTTATAAGGGAGAAAAATCCTCGAATCCCCATGAGGATCCCCGATCCCCATTGGGGACGGGGATGGGGATGTAAATTGATTCCCCGTTGGGGATGGGGACGGGGATGGGGATGAGGCTGAGAAACGGGGATGAGGATGGTAAATACGATCCTCGAAATTCCCCGACCCATTGCCATCCCTACTCATAAGCTATAGCTGGGTATTTGGGTTTGCACAAGTCAGACAATACAACTGACATAGAAAAGAAAACCAACCCCCCTATATAAGCATATCAGCCTAAGATTATGAGTTTACCCAGACATTACAATGAGCTTATTTTTTCTGAGTTGGCTGCTTTGACCACCCCCTAAACTTGACTAAAGAGACGTGATATAAATCATAAACCACATGTACAATGTATTTTTGGTATGTTTTTAGA
Source organism: Tanacetum coccineum (assembly GCA_026074375.1). Classification (NCBI taxonomy): domain Eukaryota; kingdom Viridiplantae; phylum Streptophyta; class Magnoliopsida; order Asterales; family Asteraceae; genus Tanacetum; species Tanacetum coccineum. The sequence goes on from BQNB010025451.1 coordinate 12,849, forward strand.
CGTTTAAGATCGTTTAGAATGGAAAATGGTATGTGTAATTAAGCACATACCATCATGTGTTTTTTCTTCTCATTTTGTTTCCCCTTAAACTTTATTTACATTTTTACGCAATCAGGCATCTTCAATTTATTTTTCAAATATTAGAAAATTAGATACATATAACTACTAATAAGACGCCCATTTAACAAAGTGTGTACCTATCTTATATACCCCAACCCCATGGCAATAGACATAGTTAATGTATATTGAAATAAGGCAAGCGCAAGGTCAATATTTATCCATCTTGTTAGTAAAACTCTAATGAACGGAATGGCCACTAAGCATATTCGTCACCATCGACCAATCCAAAATAATTTTGACGAATAATATAATTAAAATGGAAGAAATAGAATGAGTTCTATTATTACCTAAATATATAGATGAACTACAAAAGCATCATGTCTTTCGGTAAAGTTGTTGACAATAACTGAAAATGACATAACATGTCATATTCGGTTATATAATGAATCAAATCGAGATTTCAAACAATAATCCGGAGTTGATAATTATAAACCAAAACCCATATAGTAATTACACAAATTCATCTACAAATATGCCTATGCTAGAAAACTTTAAAGCCGCCAAATCTATACAAAAATATAGATCAGTGGGATATGTAACACCTCAAAAGCTCTAGTGAAATTAATCTCATACCATTAACTTTAGTCTTCACTTGCAAATTTTCCCTCAATGATTTAAAAACTATAAATTCAGCCACAACACAAATACTGGAGAAATCACCAAAGCATAATGTCCTAACTCCTATCAAACCCACTCATGCACCTACATATCCATTAAAGTTATTAATCGTATATTCAGTGGACTGTAATGTTTTGTCAATATCAATTTTAACTAATGCCTTTAGATACTTGTGTCTTTCAACGTCAAATCGTAAAAATAAAAAGCATACACCATGTGTCCATGCCTATCGGATCTTATATTTTCATAACTCAACCAATAAAGGGAAAAATGGCTTTCGAAGATCACTAAATATGTACACCAACTCCTACGATTAATAAGCAAAGTTGCTAAAAGGGTATGCATCTACATCTTGTAAACGGTCAATTCGAAGCTCGGTAAGGCTAATAAACCAAACACAAAGACAATACTCGCTAACAAATTCTACTACCTCGTTTCTTGTAGGGAAAGGAGAAGGAGTTAAGCCTAAAATGAAAGATAACCAACATTGACTATCACTCTATGAGTAAGATAATCACGTTGATCCATAAGATTTTATAGACGGCGGCCCACCGTATATTGTAAGAAATACCTAAGAATCTAAAACAAAGAAGGTTAACTAATTAACCCCTTTTACGTCATTGCCGGAAATAAAAAAGATATAGGCATGACTAAGTGTCTCAAATACAGTGAAAGTACGTTAGATAAACACCTCAAACTGTAATTGGTGGCAAAGGCTTCATAATTAAATTGTCACTGTCACTCGATCTCTCTAATGCATTAAACATTTTCTAAAGTTAAAATCAAAACACATAAATTATATTAAAATCATAATTTATGACAGCTTCAAATACCAATTTGAAAGAGATTTACCTGATCAGTATTATAGATTAACAAAGCTACCCTTCAAAAGATATGGATAGATAAAGATGATGCACAGACAACTTACATGTACTTGTGAAATTGTTTCAATCTTCTTTTGAACTCATCTATGTAAGCTTCCCAAAGCATGCAACTAACATTGAACCCTCTACATTTTTAAAAAATAACTCAAATTACCACCGGCTCAATGTTTAAAGATCATAAAAATCATAATTATTGATGTGATTATGTGAATACTGCTTAAGTTAAGATATACTTAAAAATGCAACTTACTCATTCCATTATTCCACTTGTTTGTCCTTCCACTTTTTCTCGAAAGCAGCTTTCATCTTTCACTGCACATAATTTAAAATAAATTATATGAGAAAAGTCCCTGAAATGGGATAAAAATTGCTGACGTTAATAGTCGTGACAACAACCTTGTAATCCAGCATAATTTGTTGCAACCAATACATCCACAAACTTGCTTCCTTATGCCATTAAGTGGTAAAAGAAAAGCAAGATAAACATAATCACAAACCAAAACTCGTTCAGTATAAATTTTGATACCAACTGGTCCAATTTCTTTTCAAAAGCACCAAACTCTAAAATAGTGTTATTGCAAAATCACTCTAATGAAAATAAGTTTGTTGATTTAGTTCCTAACCGGAAAACCTTATAGTCTATGGCATTATATGTTACTTGAATGACTCAAACTTAACAAATAATTAAATTATCTTATATGGTTCTTACAGATCTTTCCAACACCCTCTAGTCCACCAATAACCTAAGAAACCAATAAACATACACCTTTTCACAATCACATACTTTGATAGTTTGATGAATAAACATTCACCTTTGCACAATCATCTTGTTCCAAAAACATTAAGTAATCCGATTCTCTAATAATGCAAAATCTTATACTATAAAAAACGATATCAATTACACAAATAAAACCATACACAGAGTTGTGCAAATTAGACAATTGATGGGGAATATGATTTCAAAAGTTAGAAGAAAACATACAAACCCTTTTTGAGATATCAATGCATAAAATAAATCCAACCAATTATGATGCACACTTTAGAGCAACTCATGCATTATGATGAATGAGCTCATAAGCTATAGTTGGGTATTTAGGTTTGCACAAGTCAGACAATACCACTGACATAGAAAAGAGAACTAACCCCCCTATATAAGCATATCAGCCTAAGATTATGAGTTTACCCAGACATTACAATGAGTTTATTTTTTTTGAGTTGGCTGCTTTGACCACCCCCTAAACTTGACTAAAGAGACGTGATATAAATCATAAACCACATGATCATGTGTTTTTTCTTCTCATTTTGTTTCCCCTTAAACTTTATTTACATTTTTGCATAAGCAGGCATCTTCAATTTATTTTTCAAATATTAGAAAATTAGATACATATAACTACTATAAACACCCAGTTAACTAAAGTGTTACCTCCCATCTTATATACCCCAACCCCATGGCAATAGACATAGTTAATGTATATTGAAATAAGGCAAGCGCAAGGTCAATATTTATCCATCTTGTTAGTAACACTCTAATGAACGAAATGGCCACTAAGCATATTCGTCACCATCAACCAATCCAAAATAATTTTAACGAATAATATAATTAAAATGGAAGAAATAGAATGAGTTCTATTATTACCTAAATATACAGATGAACTGCAAAAGCATCATGTCTTACGGTAAAGTTACTAACAATAACTGAAAATGACATAACATGTCATATTCGGTTATATAATGAATCAAATCGAGATTTCAAACAATAATCCGGAGTTGATAATTATGAACCAAAACCCATATAGTAATTACACAAATTCATCTACAAATATGCCTATGCTAGAAAACTTTAAAAGCTCGCCAAATCTATACAAAAAAATAGATCAGTGGATATGTACACCTCAAAAAGCTTCATAGTGAAATTAATCTCATACCATTAACTTTAGTCTTCACTTGAAAATTTTCCATCAATGATTTAAAAACTATAAATTCAGCCACAACACAAATACTACAGAAATCACCAAAGCATAATGTCCTAACTCCTATCAAACCCACTCATGCACCTACATATCCATTACAGTTATTAATCGTATATTCAGTGGACTGGAATGTTTTGTCAATATCAATTTTAACTAATGCCTTTAGATACTTGTGTCTTTCAATGTCAAATTCGTACCATACACCATGTGTCCATGCCTATCGGATCTTATATTTTCATAACTCAACCAATAAAGGGAAAAATGGCTTTCAAAGATCACTAAATATGTACACCAACTCCTACGATTAATAAGCAAAGTTGCTAAAAGGGTATGCATCTACATCTTGTAAACGGTCAATTCGAAGCACGGTAAGGCTAATAAACCAAAAACAAAGACAATACTCGCTAACAAATTCTACTACCTCATTTCTTGTAGGGAAAGGAGAAGGAGTTAAGACTAAAATGAAAGATAACCAACGTTGACTATCACTCTATGAGTAAGATAATCACGTTGATCCATAAGATTTTATAGACGGCGGCTCACCGTATATTGTAAGAAATACCTAAGAATCTAAAACAAAGAAGGTTAACTAATTAACCCCTATTACGTCAGTGCCGGAAATAAAAAAGATATAGGCATGACTAAGTGCCAAATACAGTGAAGTACTGATAAAACCTCAAACTGTAATTGGTGGCAAAGGCTTCATAATTAAATTGTCACTGTTACTCGATCTCTCTAATGCATTAAACATTTTCTAAAGTTAAAATCAAAACACATAAATTATATTAAAATCATAATTTATGACAGCTTCAAATACCAATTTGAAAGAGATTTACCTGATCAATATTATAGATTAACAAAGCTACCCTTCAAAAGACATGGATAGATAAAGATGATGCACAGACAACTTACATGTACTTGTGAAATTGTTTCAATCTTCTTTTGAACTCATCTATGTAAGCTTCCCAAAGCATGCAACTAACATTGAACCCTCTACATTTTTAAAAAATAACTCAAATTACCGACCGCTCATAATGTTTAGAAGATCATAAAAATCATAATCATTGATGTGATTATGTGAATACCGCTTAAGTTAAGATATACTTAAAAATGCAACTTGCTCATTCCATGATTCCACTTGTTTGTCATTCCACGTTTTCTCGAAAGCAGCTTTCATCTTTCACTGCACATAATTTAAAATAAATTATATGAGAAAAGTCCCTGAAATGGGATAAAAATTACTGATGTTAATAGTCGTGACAACAACCTTGTAATCCAGCATAATTTGTTGCAACCAATACATCCACAAGCTTGCTTCCTTATGCCATTAAGTGGTAAAAGAAAAGCAAGATAAACATAATCACAAACCAAAACTCTTTCAGTATAAATTTTGATACCAACTGGTCCAATTTCTTTTCAAAAGCACCAAACTCTAAAATAGTGTTATTGCAAAATCACTCTAATGAAAATAAGTTTGTTGATTTAGTTCCTAACAGAAAAACCTTATAGTCTAAGGCATTATATGTTACTTGAATGACTCAAACTTAACAAATAATTAAATTATCTTATATGGTTCTTACAGATCTTTCCAACACCCTCTAGTCCACCAATAACCTAAGAAACCAATAAACATACACCTTTTCACAATCACATACTTTGATAGTTTGATGAATAAACATTTACCTTTGCACAATCATCTTGTTCCAAAAACATTAAGTAAACCGATTCTCCAATAATGCAAAATCTTATACTATAAAAAACGATATCAATTACACAAATAAAACCATACACAGAGTTGGGTAAATTAGACAATCGATGGGGAATATGATTTCAAAAGTTAGAAGAAAACATACAAACCCTTTTTGAGATATCAATGCATAAAATAAATCCAACCAATTATGATGCACACTTTAGAGCAACTCATGCATTATGATGAATGAGCTCATAAGCTATAGCTGGGTATTTGGGTTTGCACAAGTAAGACAATACCACTGACATAGAAAAGAGAACCAACCCCCCTATATAAGCATATCAGCCTAAGATTATGAGTTTACCCAGACATTACAATGAGCTTATTTTTTTGAGTTGGCTACTTCGACCACCCCCTAAACTTGACTAAAGAGACGTGATATAAATCATAAACCACATGATCATGTGTTTTTTCTTCTCATTTTGTTTCCCCTTAAACTTTATTTACATTTTTGCGCAATCAGGCATCTTCAATTTATTTTTCAAATATTAGAAAATTAGATACATATAACTACTAATAAGACACCCATTTAACAAAGTGTGTACCCATCTTATATACCCCAACCCCATGGCAATAGACATAGTTAATGTATATTGAAATAAGGCAAGCGCAAGGTCAATATTTATCCATCTTGTTAGTAAAACTCTAATGAACGGAATGGCCACTAAGCATATTCGTCACCATCAACCAATCCAAAATAATTTTGACGAATAATATAATTAAAATGGAAGAAATAGAATGGGTTCTATTATTACATAAATATACAGATGAACTGCAAAAGCATCATGTCTTATGGTAAAGTTGCTGACAATAACTGAAAATGACATAACATGTCATATTCGGTTATATAATGAATCAAATCGAGATTTCAAACAATAATCCGGAGTTGATAATTATGAACCAAAACCCATATAGTAATTACACAAATTCAGCTACAAATATGCCTATGCTAGAAAACTTTAAAAGCTCGCCAAATCTATACAAAAAAATAGATCAGTGGATATGTACACCTCAAAAAGCTTCATAGTGAAATTAATCTCATACCATTAACTTTAGTCTTCACTTGCAAATTTTCCATCAATGATTTAAAAACTATAAATTCAGCCACAACACAAATACTGCAGAAATCACCAAAGCATAATGTCCTAACTCCTATCAAACCCACTCATGCACCTACATATCCATTACAGTTATTAATCATATATTCAGTGGACTGGAATGTTTTGTCAATATCAATTTTAACTAATGCCTTTAGATACTTGTGTCTTTCAACGTCAAATTCGTACCATACACCATGTGTCCATGCCTATCGGATCTTATATTTTCATAACTCAACCAATAAAGGGAAAAATGGCTTTCGAAGATCACTAAATATGTACACCAACTCCTACGATTAATAAGCAAAGTTGCTAAAAGGGTATGCATCTACATCTTGTAAATGGTCGATTCGAAGCTCGGTAAGGCTAATAAACCAAACACAAAGACAATACTCGCTAACAAATTCTACTACCTCGTTTCTTGTAGGGAAAGGAGAAGGAGTTAAGTCTAAAATGAAAGATAGCCAACGTTGACTATCACTCTATGAGTAAGATAATCATGTTGATCCATAAGATTTTATAGACTGCGGCCCACCGTATATTGTAAGAAATACCTACGAATCTAAAACAAAGAAGGTTAACTAATTAACCCCTTTTACGTCATTGCCGGAAATAAAAAAGATATAGGCATGACTAAGTGCCAAATACAGTGAAGTACTGATAAAACCTCAAACTGTAATTGGTGGCAAAGGCTTCATAATTAAATTGTCACTGTCACTCGATCTCTCTAATGCATTAAACATTTTCTAAAGTTAAAACCAAAACACATAAATTATATTAAAATCATAAATTATGACAACTTCAAATACCAATTTGAAAGAGATTTACCTGATCTGTATTATAGATTAACAAAGCTACCCTTCAAAAGATATGGATAGATAAAGATGATGCACAGACAACTTACATGTACTTGTGAAATTGTTTCAATCTTCTTTTGAACTCATCTATGTAAGCTTCCCAAAGCATGCAACTAACATTGAACCCTCTACATTTTTAAAAAATGACTCAAATTACCGACCTCTCATAATGTTTAGAAGATCATAAAAATCATAATCATTGATGTGATTATGTGAATACCGCTTAAGTTAAGATATACTTAAAAATGCAACTTACTCATTCCATTATTCCACTTGTTTGTCCTTCCACTTTTTATCGAAAGCAGCTTTCATCTTTCACAGCACATAATTTAAAATAAATTATATGAGAAAAGTCCCTGAAATGGGATAAAAATTACTGATGTTAATAGTCGTGACAACAACCTTGTAATCCAGCATAATTTGTTGCAACCAATACATCCACAAACTTGCTTCCTTATGCCATTAAGTGGTAAAAGAAAAGCAAGATAAACATAATCACAAACCAAAACTCGTTCAGTATAAATTTTGATACCAACTGGTCCAATTTCTTTTCAAAGGCACCAAACTCTGAAATAGTGTTATTGCAAAATCACTCTAATGAAAATAAGTTTGTTGATTTAGTTCCTGACAAGAAAACCTTATAGTCTAAGGCATTATATGTTACTTGAATGACTCAAACTTAACAAATAATTAAATTCTCTTATATGGTTCTTACAGATCTTTCCAACACCCTCTAGTCCACCAATAACCTAAGAAACCAATAAACATACACCTTTTCACAATCACATACTTTGATAGTTTGATGAATAAACATTCACCTTTGCACAATCATCTTGTTCCAAAAACATTAAGTAATCCGATTCTCCAATAATGCAAAATCTTATACTATAAAAAACGATATCAATTACACAAATAAAACCATACACATAGTTGTGCAAATTAGACAATTGATGGGGAATATGATTTCAAAAGTTAGAAGAAAACATACAAACCCTTTTTGAGATATCAATGCATAAAATAAATCCAACCAATTTCACAATCAACAATTGTTTGGCCAAAATCTTCCCGAAAAAAACATACATGTAAATAAACAGTTGACATTGAAGAAACAAAATTGAACAGCTAAACCCTCAAAACATACCAAAACAAAGACTTGAACAATTTTTGATATATCAACAATTGTAGAATCTGCAAGACTCAACCACATGATATTAAAAAGGACAAGGTTTTAGAAGCAGTTGAAGTTACAAAAACTAAATCACATATCCCTAAAACTTACCAAAGCGGATCTTTAGTCACTTATGAAGATTCAAAAATACAATCTTACAAAGACACTAATAGTAATTTGATTCAGGTTGATTCTTGAAAGCAGTTTGGGATTTGAGACTCGAAGTACTTTCTAGTGATGGGAGAGGAGGAACACGCTCCATTACAGAATTGTGGGTTATCATTATGAATGGAGGGGTGAGAAATTCACGGGGACATAGGAAAAAAGCGACGTGTTTAGTCTTAAATTTTGCCACGTACTCTCTTTTTATCTTGATTTAATGAAGGAATAGATTGTTCGGGTAATATCTGAATAAATTAAAAATCGAAACTTAACTGAATCCAAAAAATACTGAACCGAACTAATAACTAAACCGAATTTGTCATAACCAAATCGAACTAAAAATTTGATTTGGATATATATTTGATAATCTAAATCAAAAATCTAACCGAAAATCGAATTTATATAAAGAGTTAAGTACATTTTTTGTCCTTGTGGTTTGGTGCGTTTTTCATTTTTGGTCCAAAATTCAAAAAAGGTTTGGTTTTTGTCCCAAAGACATAGTTTCGTTCCACTTTTAGTCCAAAAATTTTAGTCCAAATTTACGGAATTGGACTAAAAGTGGAACGAAACTATAAAAGCTTCATAGTGAAATTAATCTCATACCATTAACTTTAGTCTTCACTTGCAAATTTTCCATCAATGATTTAAAAACTATAAATTCAGCCACAACACAATTCTCTGGAGAAATACCAAAAGCATAAGGTCCTACTCCTATCAAACCCACTCCTGCACCTACATATCCATTAAATTATGAATCGTATATTCATGGACTGTAATGTTTTGGTCAAATCATTTTAACTAATGCATTAGATAGTATTTCTTTGGGTCTTTTCCAACGTCAAATTTTGTACCATAACACCATGTGTCCATGCCTAGTCGATCTTATATTTCATAACTCAACCAATAAAGGGAAAAATGGCTTTCGAAGATCACTAAATATGTACACCAACTCCTACGATTAATAAGCAAAGTTGCTAAAAGGGTATGCATCTACATCTTGTAAACGGTCAATTCGAAGCTCGGTAAGGCTAATAAACCAAACACAAAGACAATACTCGCTAACAAATTCTACTACCTCGTTTCTTGTAGGGAAAGGAGAAGGAGTTAAGCCTAAAATGAAAGATAACCAACGTTGACTATCACTCTATGAGTAAGATAATCACATTGATCCATAAGATTTTATAGACGACGGCCCACCGTATATTGTAAGAAATACCTAAGAATCTAAAACAAAGAAGGTTAACTAATTAACCCCTTTTACGTCATTGCCGAAAATAAAAAAGATATAGGCATGATTAAGTGCTAAATACAGTGAAGTACTGATAAAACCTCAAACTGTAATTGGTGGCAAAGGCTTCATAATTAAATTGTCAGTGTCACTCGATCTCTCTAATGCATTGAACATTTTCTAAAGTTAAAATCAAAACACATAAATTATATTAAAATCATAATTTATGACAGCTTCAAATACCAATTTGAAAGAGATTTACCTGATCAGTATTATAGATTAACAAAGCCACCCTTCAAAAGATATGGATAGATAAAGATGATGCACAGACAACTTACATGTACTTATGAAATTGTTTCAATCTTCTTTTGAACTCATCTTATGTAATGCGTCCCAAGCATGCAACTAACATGACCCTCTACATTTTTTAAAAATGACTCAAATTAGCGACCTCTCAATAATGGTTTTAGAAGATCATAAAAATTTCCACAAACAAAATAAACAAAATCATTGATTGATTGATGTGAATACCGCTAATTAAAGATATATTAAAAATCAACTTGCTAGTCAGTGATTCCACTTGTTTGTCCTTCCACTTTTTCTCGAAAGCAGCTTTCATCTTTCACTGCACATAATTTAAAATAAATTATATGAGAAAGGTCCCTGAAATGGGATAAAAATTACTGATGTTAATAGTCGTAACAACAACCTTGTAATCCAGCATAATTTGTTACAACCAATACATCCACAAACTTGCTTCCTTATGCTATTAAGTGGTAAAAGAAAAGCAAGATAAACATAATCATAAACCAAAACTCGTTCAGTATAAATTTTGATACCAACCGGTCCAATTTCTTTTCAAAAGCGACAAACTCTGAAATAGTGTTATTGCAAAATCACTCTAATGAAAATAAGTTTGTTGATTTAGTTCCTAACAGGAAAACCTTATAGTCTAAGGCATTATATGTTACTTGAATGACTCAAACTTAACAAATAATTAAATTATCTTATATGGTTCTTACAGATCTTTCCAACACTCTCTAGTCCACCAATAACCTAAGAAACCAATAAACATACACCTTTTCACAATCACATACTTTGATAGTTTGATGAATAAACATTCACCTTTGCACAATCATCTTTTTCCAAAAACATTAAGTAATTCGATTCTCCAATAATGCAAAATCTTATACTATAAAAAACGATATCAATTACACAAATAAAACCATACACAGAGTTGTGCAAATTAGACAATTGATGGGGAATATGATTTCAAAAGTTAGAAGAAAACATACAAACCCTTTTTGAGATATCAATGCATAAAATAAATCCAACCAATTTCACAATCAACAATTGTTTGGCTAAAATCTTCCTGCAAATTAAGAAAAACATACTCATTGAAGAAACAAAATTGGACAACTAAACCCTCAAAACATACCAAAACAAAGACTTGAACAATTTTTGATATATCAACAATTCTAGAATCTGCAAGACTCAACCACCTGATATTAAAAGGGATAAGGTTTTAGAAGCAGTTGAAGTTACAGAAACTAAATCACATATTGTAAAACTAAAGCCCTAAAACTTACCAAAGCGGATCTTTAGTCACTTATGAAGATTCAACAATACAATCTTACAAAGACACTAATAGTAATTTGATTCAGGTTGATTCTTGAAAGCAGTTTGGGATTTGAGACTCAAAGTACTTTCTAGTGATGGGAGAGGAGGAACACGCTCCATAGAGAAGTTACAGAATTGTAAGAAACGTGTGTTATCATTCTGAATGGAGGGGTGAGAAATTCACGGGGAGGAAAACACATAGGAAAAAAGCGACGTGTTTAGTCTTAAATTTTGCCACGTACTCTCTTTTTATCTTGATTTAATGAAGGAATAGATCGATAAATAAATAAACAGATTCACATAACTTCTAATAAATAAATAAAAATGATAATAAAAGAAATGAAGCTTCATTCAAGCTTGTCATGTTAAGCACATGCTTGAGCGAGCTTGTTTATTTATTTTTAAGCTCGTTCATATGGTTTTAAAACATAAGAGCATACACAATTATACGTATACATATCTATTCCGAGTACAAAACAGAAAGAAGAAAAATGGAGACGGGAAAAGTGAGAGAAAAGAATATGAGAGACACACACATATATATATATATATATATATATATTATATTGTGATCTCGAGTTGGAAAAAGAAGAAGAGGGGTGTAAGAAAAAAAACACTTTAAAATCATCTTCTTTCCAAATCATTTAAATTTGGGAAAAAGATTAAGAGAGAAATTTTAGCATAATTCTCTGCCCTCTTCTCTTCTTTTCTCCGCATAAAAAACTCGGGAATGCAACTCTTTTTATTTCCTCTCCACTTGTCTTCTTTTCTCTCCAAATCAATTAATCATCCCATTATGCTCGCAAGCCTAATCAAGCTTTGGGTATCAAGCTCGGGATCAGACTTGTTTAGGCTCGTTTTAAGCTTTCAACAAACTGATCTTGGGTAGCTCACGAGTGGCTTGCATCAGTTAGTCCAGTATTTAGAACTAATTACTAGCATTAGTTGTTTCCATATTGCATTTATATTCTGTAACGGTTTGCTATATTTTGACAGTGGAAAAGATTCAGATATTAATCAATGTATACAATGAGATGGTATTGACTTGCCATAGTAAAGGAAAAAGAAAGCTGTTAATGCTACTTCTGTTAGAATGCTAGTCTTTTGTATTTCTAAAAGAGTAATAATTCCTGGAAAGTTGTTAAATGACTGGATTCTTGTTAGAATGCCAAGCTTTTGTATTTCCTGCAAGAGTAATAAGTCCTGAAAAGTTTTAACTAGCAACTTTTGATGTTCAGTTAACTTTTCAGTTTTGCAACTATCACAGTTGCAACACAAGTTAGTTTTTAGTAGCCTTATTGAATTTCTGATGCATCTAGTGTTTAAGGAGTCATCTGGATTTGCGTTTTTCAAAGTAGATTACTGTGACCCAAGATATAACACAAATTAAATTAGAAAATTAGAATCTTATCAATTATTAGTCAGATAAATACAATACCTGTAATTTCTTACAGTATTTATTAACCTGTTACCCAAATAAGATTATCTTTGAGCTTAAATATTCTGATAAAAATCATAACATTGACATTTTTTTGAACATTTAAAAACTGATTGATTACATCTTGAAAGTCACAATAATCACTTGGCAATGGTAATGTACTTGATAGACCGGTAACCCATCCCCTGACTTAGCATATGCAATAATTTAGGCTAAGTAAGGTATAAATCGAGTATTTCCAAGTTATGCACATGGAAAGCTATAAACGAGGTACTTCATTAGTTGAGACATACAGTTCTGATATATGGACGTTGCGGCATTTAAAGACACAGGACATCCTGCTGATTATCGAGGGTATACAGTGACAATCAAATAGGATATCTGTCATAAAACGATCCTAAGATCGACTATGGATATGTATGTCTCACTAGGAGGGAGCCAAACGCGTCATATCTTGGAAGTCTTCCACTGCAAACTGTTATAGCTAATGTATCCACGATGGAAATCAGAATTATCGCGCAATAAAAATGCGGAAAGAAGGCGGAATGGCTACGTCGAATTCGTATAGGCAAATACCAAGGTGAGCCTAAACACAAGGTAACAGGCCATTAGAATACATTGTGACAGTAAAATCGGTCCATGGGAAAGACTAAAAAGTACTATGTTATAAATGGAAAAGTCCAGGACATAACCGTCGTCGACAATAACTCGTATACGACAACTACTCATCCAACTTGGAGTTATCTCAATTTGACTATGTGGCGTCAACGGATAACATCGCGAGAGATTCGAAACGTGTACAAAAGGTCTTAAGAGAGATTAGTTTGTAAATTCGTCTAAAGGAATGGGACTAAAGGCCCTTGAAGGAATGAGTTTCGTACTGAAGAAAACCTAACCTAGTTGACTGGTAGATCCCTAGATCTAAGTTCATAGGATAACCTAATCATAGAAATGTGGAGGGAAGTACACTCCAATGCGTGAGGGATTACTTATCTATGTAACCTCCAAGCCCTTTCCTAATAACAATGTGACCTTTTGATAAGCCCAAAACATATGGCTTTAATGTGTTCAGGATGAAATCAATAATAGCAAAAAGATTCAAGATAAATCTACAAAGTAGATGTTTTTCTTATGATTCAAGAGAGATGAAAATCACCTATGTTGAAGAGAGTGGGGGTTCGCTTCGGAGAAGGGAATTGTGGGGGCGCAATTTCACTAAGAAGGCTCTTGCCGAACCATGCTATGCGGATCAGGGGAGACTTATACCATAGTCCATAGACGGGCACGACCATAGGACGTTGACAAGGTCAGGGACAGTCCTGTGTGCAGTGTGTCTTGATCGTCAACATAAACGGGTAGTTGGAGTTCAAAGACATCGTGTCTACTACAGAGCCCCCCAAGGAGAATTAAGTGCATCTCACAAGGAGTTCACAGGGGGTCACACCTATCCTAACCTTATGCATACTTAACCGCAGAAATTTTGCCGAAATTTTTTTGGATGTGTTTCGAACCGAGAAATCTGTCTCATTCATAGTGAGGGGATTGTTTGGTAAATATGGTATATGCCAAATATAGGTTTTTGCAACGTTTGGAACAAACATTTACATATATGTAAAAGATGGTATAAATAAAAACTAGATAGAATGTATGGAGCTACTTGCGATTCTCAAATCGAAGATAGACTTCGCAACGCACCCAAACTATGTCCAAAAGAATGATTAGATGATCTATAACATGAGATATCCCTGTGAACTCAAAAGAGAGGCACGAGGAACACTAAATCTGCGGAACTATCCCACATCGCCCAAATAAGTGGTGGAAGAGGGATCAGGGTTTATAATGAAACCATTTGGTAGATGCTTGTAAATTCCTTTTGTAGGGGTATATTATGCTCCCACTGCTACGCCCTGGGAGGATGGAGGTCGGGAAGGGGGGGGGGGAGAGGGTCTGCAAAAATGGAGTCTCGAGGGCCAAAGATAGAGGTTCGGCGATTCCACTGAACTCTCATGCGAGCCCGACGCAAAGACCTTCTGCGGACATACAATGCAGCTCCGGTTGCTCACCTACTTCCTGTCTTGAATAGTTTATCCAGAAATAATCTTATAAACTTCAAAATGTTAATACTATCAACCATTTCGAAAATCGTGTGTATAGGAACAAAACGAACTCGGCTCAGAATCTTTCAGCTACTATCTTTGGCTTTTACCAAGTAAGGATTGCCTATATACATTACCACATCTCGATATAAATGAGATGTTTCGCGAATCAAAAACCCAAACTCCAAATAACCATAAACAACAGCAGCTTTGCGAGCGACCATATCCAGCAGTATACCGTCAGATCTTAAAACCGATCCTTTCCCGTAATCTTTCAAGGTTCAGATTGACTAGTCCGGCTGTGACAAACAGCTTTGGACGTTGACCACTGGAGAACTAGACGGGCGAATCATTTTAATGACTCGTTGTCAAAACACGAGCCTACGTCCGTTTTATACTGCTTTGGATTTAATATGCGTGTTAAATTCGTGCGGTGATTTGCTTGTTAATGTTAACGATTTACCGCGCTTATAAAAGTTATGCAGGTTTCCCAAGCATGCACACCCAAACATCCTTAAAACAATAGCAATCCATCAATACTACATAAATGAAAAAACAAAACAAACCCACGAACCACGAGACTACCTGGCAACTTAAAGTTCATTGTGTTCTTTTGGATGCATTTGGGAAGGAATGACCTTTATACAAAAAGATCCATGGAATTGTATTGTTTCGTTGAAATGCAAATACATACAGGAACAAAGGTAGACAAAAGCAATGTAGTGATTGTTAGGTTACTTGCTGCTCAAGACAGACAGACAAGTTTTACTTAATGTCACAAATAGAGAGTATGCATAGACATTCAAAGATACACAGTCCCAAACTAAACAAAGTCAGATCTACGAATGGGCATAAGCAGATCTTTTTAACTTGGAAAGAAATAGTGTATAGATTCAAAAGCCGCCATCCTCTCTAGTAGAAACCTAACAAAAGCTAGTCGAGAGAACAAGGGTTACCTGTAGACACAACTGCCTATCTAAGCAGGAGAGCACGGAGAACCACAACTTGCTATATGGAAAAGGTTCTAAATCTTAATGCCTTTCACATTAAGGCTTCATGAACAGAGGTTTCACGTCTTGAACTCTTGCAAAATGAAAGAGCATGTTTATTAGAAAAGCTTTGAGAATCCGAGGAAGACACACTTGCGCATTCCGCAGAATGTCTGCGAAGTTCAAATGGAGATTCACTATTAAAAATTATATATACCCATCATTTCCCTACGTATAAAAAGCTGGATAAATACAATGATATGGGTAGACTTTGACTTGTCATACATCTCATACGGTCAATAGGACTAGTATTTTTTTATCTTTGATTGTGTTTAGAAAAAGTTACATGGTTGAACAGGTCATTCACCGTCAAGATTAATTTGGTACGAATCACCTAATTCCAATTCTAAAGAATAGCCATTATGGGCCAATTCTGTATTTTGTAAAAAGGTTGAGCTAACTAGGAGAGAATAAAAATCACCTCAACCGGACACGATCGCATCTTAACCCATATTATAAAAATCCTGGTTCCGAAATACAAGCCTGTTTGCACTCATTGCAAACACTTTACATCCATAATTAAGACAACCATTAAAAAATAACACTTAAGCTTGAATGACAATAAACCTGAAAAACAAAAACCAAAAAAGCCATAACTGAAATATACACCAAGAAGACAAAAATTTAAAAAAAAAAGAGTATACAAAAGTAATAAGCGCGGTTTGGTTTAAGGTAATTAAAAAACAAAATACGGAACTTACTTCAATTTTGACAGTTTGGTTTTTTAGGCAAAAAAGTCGCCCCCAATCTTTCACCCATGCCGATGCCCATGGCATAGTGTAGACTAACTCTCCTCATTCATAAATCATGGATGAAACTAACAAATGTATATATAATTATATAAGATATGTGCATTATTGTTTTTTTTGTAAATAGTGAACTTTTATTAATTATCAAACATTTACAACAAATAAGAAGGATTTAGACATGCTTAAACCTTCATACAAGAAACAAAACATTAGAACTACAAACACTATAGGACAAAAACAACTATCTCAGACCATAAAGATCTCAGACATCACAGACTTATCTCGGATACTACACTAAAGAACTCTGATATCTTCAAATCAGATAAAATTAGCTACTACTCTAGTTCACCATAAAAGTTCACCAAACACAACCATGCTCCCATGACTACATTTTCCACATTCAGGACAAGCAGAGGTCATTCAACCATCACCCACAATAACCAAAGCTGACTAGAAATAGGAATCATCATGAAGAGCATAGCACCCATTCACAATGAAAAGAAGGGCTCTTTCTATCCTTGCTACATTTCTTGATCACCTTACTCCTTAAGCCAGAATAGTAGCTATGTGCATTATTGTTGAATTACGTAACATTTACAAATGTATTACTACTTGTATCATGAAAAAGTTACAACATGTGATCTATTTAACTATCAATCTATCATACATATTTTTGAAAAGCAATTATATGTAACTGAATATAAACTAGCAAGAAGCTAGAATTACATTGACACTAAAATATAATACCGATCCTTAGAACAATACCAAACTTATACGGCTCACACGCACCACGGCCTTAACAAGCTTCAACCATAAAACTAAAACTCCTCTACGGGATCTAACTATCCTGGGAAGAAACTCCGTTATCCAAACCCAACATAACTCACACCACCAAAGGCAATCACCCGATACACAACATGAAAACGGGTGAAAAAGACCAACCATGTCACTTTTAAACGAGACAAAACCCGTTGAAAACTCAACCAAACAGTTCCAATTGTTGCATTGTTTGTGATTGATTTAGGCTCTTCGCTATTGTCTAGATGTAATGTGGTATTTGTTTTATGTCCGTAGTGATTTCCGTAGTGTATACATGTATGTATACATATTAGATACAATAAATTCAAAGATTAATTGACCTAAAATTATATGTCATTGTGAAATTAATAGAATGGATGTCTAGTCTTTATTGGACTTTTATGGGACGGAGGTCCTTTGCCCATACGCCCATACATTTGAGCGAAATATGCATGATTGAAGGCTTTAAGGACTGTAGAGTACATATTGCGTACATAAAATACAAAGAAATATTACGTTGCTGGTCCTTGACTAATTACTACCATTCACTTTTACACTAGTACTTTTTATTTCTGTTGTGGTCCATTAAAACACTTCTCTAACAATAACAAAAATTTCGTCTCTCAAGTCTTAAAACAAGTTTGCCTATGTGAAAAACTCTCTTTTTTTCTTTTACGTAAAAAGACTTGTACAAATGCAGTATAAATGAAGGTAAATTGTCACTATTTATATAAGGGTCTTAATCTTTTAAAGATCTCTCATAGCGTCTAGAGATGGGAAAAAAACCGGTTCCAAGAACCGAACCGGTGGAAAAACCAAAAACCGGAACCGGTCAAACCCGGTTTTGACCAAAACCAGTCCGGTTCTTGGCCAAACCGCCGGTTTGGGACCGGTTTGAGGTTTTATGGTTTCGACCGGTTCGGGGACCGGTTTTTGGAACCGGTTTCGGTTAACCGGTTCTAAACCGGTTCGGAGCGTATGATTTTTTCAAAATTCGAATTTTACTTTTCAAACGTGGGAAGACTTGTGGAGGAGCGTTTTTCTGACTTTTTGGGTGTAATGTTTGTCATTTTGCCATTTTATTTAAGTATAAATAAAGGAGTTGTGTTACACATTCAATCACAACTTACACAACTCACAATCATAAGCAAAAAAACACTCTCCAAAGCAAAACCGAATTTCCTTCACTAATGGCAATTCAATTCAGTTCAACTACCACCGGTGTTGGTTCTTCAAGTGCACCGACGATTCTTCAAATTTTAACAACCACCCGAAACCCCGAGGTTTGGCAACACTACAACCTTTGCAAGATGTCAGACAACTCGACCAAGGCTCAATGTAAGCATTACTTTAATTTCTTATCGCAAAATTCCAACTCGACGTTGATGAATCATATCTTGCATCCGCATTGTGAGGCACTCAAGACGGTTCCGAAAGCAGGCCAATCATCTATGTCTCGAGATGGGAGTGTTTTTGTGTACTATTCGGATGCAGTTCGTGAACAATTCCCGGGGTTGGTGATTCAAGAAGGCTTAGCATTCAACCACTTTGACAACACCCGAATGACGAGGGTGTTCCAAAACCATCTCCAACCAAAGTACAATCATGTAAGTCGCTCTACTCTAAAACGTGATGCAATGAAATTATGGATGGCGGCTAAACAACATGTAAAAGATAGTTTTCTTAATTTAAATGCTAGTGTCAACGTAACAACGTATGTTTGGTCCGTTCCTCATGGTTTGCCTGATTCGTACCTTGTGTTACCGCACATTGGATTGAGCTCGGAAATTGACAAATGATGAAGCGGGTCATTGCATTCGAAGACTTTCTGGTTCCCAACACGGGTGGTGCTTTATTTAAAATGTTGAAAAAGTATTTTTCGATTTTCATTCGAAAGATAAAATTTTGTCAATTACGTTGGATAATACTAGCAAAAATACAAAAGCAATCGGTAAACTAAGATTAAGATACGAGCCACCAATAGAGTGCGTATTTTATCATCGCCGATGTGTTGCACACATCATTAACTTGGTTGTGCAATCCGGTTTAGCGGTGGCCCCGATAAATGCAATCAAAGAATCTTTTAAACAAATGTTAAAAGATATATTTAAATCGGGTACTAGAAACTATCAATTATATATTCACTTGTGTAGAGAAGCGAAGAAGCCTCGTTTATCACCTAATTGGGATGTTACGACAAGGTGGAATTCCACCTATCACATGTTCCAATATGGTTTAAAACAGAAAGGTGCTTTAATTTATTTTCATGTGTCTTTGTCCGATGCGAATAGGTGTACCCCATTTTCAGTTAAAAATTGGGTCCATATTGAAAATCTAACAAAATTACTTAAAGTGTTTTACAATGCCACAAAATTATTGTCCGGGGTTTATTATCCAACATTTGCATTTGTATTGCAACAAATATACATCATGTGTAATAAACTATCTGAATTTGAACTTAATGGCGGTATGTATTCAAGTATGACTAAACCAATGAAGAAAAAGTTATAGGAAATATTTTGAACAAATGCCACCGGTCATCACTTGTACGGCCGCTTTAAATCCATGTTTCAATATTTTCGGGGTAGAGTTACTTATCGAGTCGATTACGGTTGATTTAGAGTGTTTTGACGATGGCTTTGCAACTAAAGCAAAATAACGGTTCAACAGATAATTTCAAGGTTTATATAATCATTATTATCTGAAATATGGTAACCCAACAACTCAATCAACGAGTGCGTTCATCAACTTAACCAGGAGGTAATCCGATGGTTAATTTGTTCAACCGGTTAAAAAATCATTCCAACAAACGGGCAAAGAATGATCTTAACGAGCTCCGAATATGAGAGATATCTCTCAAGCGATTTTATCTCCCATCTTCGGCCTGATGAGTTTGCGGGTTTTGATGTGTTAGGTTTTTGGAAGGCAAAGGAATCAATGTATCCCATTCTATCCCGAATGGCCCGGGATATGCTAAGTGTTCAAGCTACTTCAGTAGCTTTCGAATCCGCTTTTTCAACAAGTGGACGGGTGTTATAAATCTGAAGAACAAGACTAACACCAGCTTCTTTGGATATGTGTATGTGTCTAAAGGATCACTTGGACGCACAAGATCGAATACAAAACACATCAAGTCATGAACACTCCCAGACTTTGAAGAAGATATCTTGGAAGTAGAGGTGCAAGATAATGAAGCGATACCACTTTCCGATGAAGAAATCGCACTAGATGAAGCTGATAGCAAAGCTATGTCCAACGGATCCGGTTCCGGTGGAGAAGATGTTGATTTGACTTTATCCGAATCCGATTAGCCTTCCGATTAGATGTTGATTTGTATTATGTTTTAAGTTTATGTATTATGTTTGATGTATTTTCCTTTCCGATGTATTTCGTTTTCGATGTATTATGTTTTCTATTAAATAAAAGTTAAAGTTTATTCAGTTTATTGCGTATAAAACAACGAAAAACGTGAAAAAAATGAAAACTGGTTAACCGGTCTGGGAACCGGTTAGACCGGTTTGAGTTTCTCAGCCTCTCGATCGGTTCAAAACCGAACCGGTTAACCGGTTCAACCGGTTTGTTGACCAAAAACCGGTTCGTGTTGACCGAACCGCAACCAAAATTGGTTAACCGGTTTGCGAACCTCTAATAGCGTCCGTATATATCTTTATCAAAATGAACTTTCGTGTCAAAAAGCTTAAAACAAACTTTCCCTTATGACATTTTATTTTTGCAGCCTAAAGGTGATAATCTTGCGGGCCTCACTCACAATCAGAGGGGTCTCGGAGGGGTGTGCAATAGGTGCCGTCATACAGGGCCTCCACTTAAAGGGGGCCACATTTTTACTAGTTTTGCATATAAATACGTATAATATTAAACATCTATGAGCCATATAATTCAAGTTTATATGCAATTCCTCTTTGGGTTACAAATGTAATAGGGCCTCTTTGATATTATTGCCTAGGGCCACCGAAGACTATAGGACGAACCTGCTCACAATCTCACATGACTGTTTCCGATTATCATATAGATCGTACATGCTTAAAATCTGTCATATATTAGTATCGAGAGTTATGTTGCATATTTAACTAAACCAAGATAGCGTAGGATGCCTAAGAAACAGAAATGAAGATGATTGGTAGCTTTGGATAACGAGGGAAGCCAAAAAGACTTACCCAAATATGATCAGTAACGTTTCAGCCACTATGAGTCGTGTGAGATGAACTTAGAGCCGGATAATGAATTTAAAGGCCTAATGCAATAATTAAAAGGAGGCCTTATTAAAACAAAAAAACTTAAATGTGTTTATAAAAGGTGTTCATTAATAACAAATTGTTATAATGAGGCCTTTTGATGACGTTTTATTTATTGTGGCAAGATGAGTTGTATTTGACTTATGAGATTCATAAATGAGAGGCATTAAGATATATAACATAAATACACAAATTTAGCTATAAATATTACTGAACTAAAAAGATTGTGAGACCCTTTAATTTTGATGGCCCTATGCATCCGCCCCACTTGCACGGGGTAATCACCGGCTCTGGATGAACTTAACCAAAAATGTGACAATTTCTTATTCAAACTATCAGTCGCGTAAACTGCTAAAGGTATAGAATTACTTGTCAAACAATCTAATCTCGCATGGAATACTCTTTTATATTTTACAAAGGAAAATGTTGAAATCTGATTTTTTTTCTATGCGATTACAAATCCTACATTACTATTAGCTCTATTAGATTTAGTAAAATCTTGTTATGTTTATTAAATCCCAATGTAATGTATATGTACACGCAGAATGCTACTAGGTCATATCTTGGGCTAGGCCCAATACATAAAACTAACCACAAGGTGGTAAAATGTCATGATGTTACTCCCCCGTAGTTGGAACGGGAGGCTTTCGAACGTTCAAACTAGAGCGAAACTTAAGAAACAATGCAGTAAGTAGTCCCTTAGTAAAAATATCGGTATACTGAAAACGCGAAGGGACATGAAGAACACAAATTTTCCCTGTAGCAACAAAATCACGAACAAAGTGTATATCAATCTCAATATGTTTAATACGATGATGCTGAACCGGATTCACATACATATAGACAACATTAACATTATTACAATAAACTAGAGTAGCTGTAAATAAAGGAGCATGCAACTCACGAAACAAATTACGAATCCATGTAGTCTCAGCAACCACATTGGCAACACCACAATATTCTGCTTCAGCACTAGATCGAGACAAAGTGACCTGCCGTGACAACAAATTATCACCAAGGAATACACGATAACCTGAGATAGACGAGGAGTAATAGGGCAATTGACCCAATCAGCACCAATATATGCAGTAAGCTAAGAACTATAAGATATATGAAGTTGAAGACCATAATCAATAGTACCGCGGACATAGCGCAAAATGTGCTTCAAAGTAGTGAAATGTGGATCACAAGGATCATGCATATAAAGGCAAACCTGTTGAATAACATATGCAAGGTCTGGTCGTGTAAAAGTGATGTACTGAAGAGCATCAGCCTAGCTGCGATATAGAGTAGGATGGCTAATAGGATCACCATCAGGACCAAGCTTCGACTCAGTATCCATAAGGTCTTGCACGAGTTACACTTCTGCATATGTGCTCTCTCAAGAATTTCCTCAGCAAATTTGGATTGTGACAAGATCATGCCAGAAGTGATTCGATGAGTAGAAACACCAAGAAAATAGGTGAGAGAGCATAGATCTGTCATAGCAAACTCACCATGTAGCAATGCAATAATACGCTGTAAAAGTGTTGCAGAAAAAGCTGTGAGAATGATATCATCCACATATAATAATAAATAAGCAATGTCAGAGCCACGATGAAATATAAATAGCGATGTGTCTGTTAGTGCAAATATTACGATATTTAATCTATACTTTATGTTTTGGTGATGACAAACATGTAACTTGTAATACGTAACGTAAAGTGCGCAAGTTACTCGTAATCACAAATCATCAATGCATACATGCATCAACATCTCTCGACGTCTCAAGTCTGCATAAACACGGACATTTGTTCACAAGAAGTAAATCACTTAAGGTATGTGCAAACAAATGTTAAACTTGTAGGATGATCAAAGAAATAAGTTTTTGTCTTAAACATTACTCCCTCCGTCCTATTTTTATTGTCCACGTTTCCTTTTTGGGATGTCCCATTTTAATTGTCCACTACTAAAAATAGATAGAGAAGTTTGATCAAGTTTACTATATTACCCTTGTTTGAAATTAAAATTACAAACTTTGAAGAATAATTTAATTAATTAGCTAAGGGTAAAACTGTCATTCTGTCAAAAAGTAAGAAAGAGAAAGCAGTAATAAATGCACTTTTTCTTAATCTGTGTGTTTTTTGTCAGGAGATAATAATTTTGGGACGGAGGGAGTACATTTTTACAAATGTAATAAAACCTTTTTATAAAAATAAAATATACAAAATATATTATTAATAAAGAAATGTTTTATTATTAAAAATATATTTAAAATCTAGTTTCCCTCCCCCATGTAAAAACTAGAAGGGAGGTTAAATAGTTTTACCGTTTTAAAAATTAATACTTAGATTGTCTACTTATGTAAAATCAAGAGATATACACAAGTGTATATGATACCGAGGTAATTAATGAATAAGTAAATGTGGAATATAAATAAGTAAAGATAGGAAAGATCAAACCAATGACACAATGATTTATAGTGGTTCGGCTACGAAGCTCCTCTTCGCCCTACTCCACTCCCCAAGTACCCAACTTGAGAGTTTTCTTCACTATGTCAACAAACTCTCTTTAGGCGGAGAAAACTGTACACGTCGCTTACACTTTTTTCGGTACAAAGCTAAATACCGAGTTTTACTTCGAGATAGAACCAATCTAACACACTACATATTTTAAGGCCTAAAATACTAACCTATCATACACAACACAAGAGATTGAAGATAGATAAATATCACAAAAGTGATGACACAACTAAACTAATAACACTTGAAGCTTGATGTCTTCGTTAGTGTTCTTCACTAAAGAGTGGAATAATTTGATCACTTGTAATGGATTATGAAAAAAGTATAATGATAAAAAAATATGAAAATGAAAAAGCTAGAAAGAAAAATATTAGAAAGGGTTGTCAAAAATAAAGACATGAGGTTGGTATTTATAGCCAACATTTGAAATTCAAAATCTGGTCCTAACAGCTAGACGCACGGATCCACAAATCCACCATCACCTGGATCTGTCTTTGGTTTTGCTAGATCTGTGGGTTGCAGCTGGGATAGATTTTGTCTTTTTGTGATTAACCTCAAATCTTAACAAAATATTCTTACGTACTTAAAAAACAAATTTATTATATTCTTTTAGAAGGAAAATTGTTGATAGAAATAATTTCTAAAAACGTTATTAATATTTTTCACATCTTTACGTTTTGATAATCACAAAATATAAAAACGTTCAATGTAAAATTAAACGTAAACAAATAATTAGTAGTAAATTTTCATTTCGAAAATTATATCACTTAAAGGTATGAATAAATAAATGTTTAATGCATTTTATGATCAAAGGAAATTATTATTCAACCTCTCACTTTTATAAAATGTTGTAAACATTTTTATAAACATTACAAAACATTTTTTACAATTAAAAGAAATATTTTATTCAAAATAAATATTTTGAAATTAAATATTCAGACCTAAACGGTTATAAAGTTCCATCAAAATTCTCACTACACAAAAGACAACAAAACTAAGGGGTGGGGGGGGGGAGCCGCCCGGTCTGGGCGGCCGCCCTTAAAGTACATCGACGGCCCCCCTTATCTATAAGGGGAACCGCCCACCTATTTAAGGGGACCGCCCATATCAAATGCACCTCCATGAATGGTCCTATAAATAGTGTTAGCATTTCCCTATGTATTTTCTTCACCTTTTGCCAGGGGACTTATATAAATATTGGACTATTCTCCACTATTTTTTCATCTTTTGCACTCATTCTTTCTGATCAAAAATAGCCCACGCATCTCATTAAAATCATTTGATCATTTAATCATAAAGCTTTGTTTCCAAGTGATCCAAGCTCAAATCCTCAAGTGCAAGAGAAAAATACTTCCTACCATCAAGTGAAGAAGTATTACACATTTGTGTGTTGTTGCAATCTTATTGCATCCATATCATAACTTGTAAATCATTTGTAAATCTTGTAAAGTTGTATAGTTGTTAGATCTTGGTGATTGTTGTAAGTATAGTTGGATCTTAGTGATCTTTCCTAGTAGTGTTAGTTATGTTATTATAGGGTGGGCTTGGTGAAGTTAGTGGTGTGAAGAAAACTAAGGTGTGAGAAGTTGTATAGTCGTGATCAAAGTCGTGAAGAAAAAAGTTGTGTAGTGAAGTTGCTGAAGTTGTGTAGATTGGTTCTAACTAAGATTAGAACTCGAACATCTATAAAACTTAGTTGTCGGAAATCAAGATAAGCGAAAGTGTGTATGGTTTTCTCTGCATGAAGGGAGCTTGTTGACATAGTAAGAAAACTTCTCGAGTTAGGTGCTCGAGGTGTGAGCAGGGCGAAGAGTGCTTCATTGCCGAACCACTATAAATCAATCGCGTTGTGTTTGATTGTTTTACGCTTATCTCTTGTCTTACATATTATTTTATATATTATCTATTAATTGTTTAGATAAGTATATTGTTCATATTGCGCAAGCATTGAATTCATATAAAGTCGAATCTAAGTTTTAATAAACAAACATAAACATTAAATTAAAAAGCGGTAAACTATTCAACCCCCTTCTAGGTTTTCACAATTGGTATCAAGAGCTACGTCAAACTGGATTTTTAAAAATAAATTGTATTTTAAACTTTGAATCGATTATGGAATCGGATAAAATATTTAGAAGGGCAATTTATGCTAAAGACCACCTCTATTTAAAAGTGTTGGATTCTATTTATTGGGAAAATAGATTCGAAACTTAGGTGAAGTCAAAGATTAGATCAATTAGCATGTTATTAAGATAGTGAGTTTCCTCCTATTCAAAATAATCCCAAAACTAAAAAGGATGAAGTTGTACCTTTTCATAAACAAAACGATGATCTTAAAAAGAAACTTGCAAAAAATAATGAAGCTAAAATGGTAATTTATAATGCTTTGCCACTTAAAGAATACGAAAGAATTTTATGTGTTAAACCGCAAAAGAAATTTGGGATACTTTATTAATCACTCATCAATGTAAT
Organism: Tanacetum coccineum; assembly: GCA_026074375.1. Classification (NCBI taxonomy): domain Eukaryota; kingdom Viridiplantae; phylum Streptophyta; class Magnoliopsida; order Asterales; family Asteraceae; genus Tanacetum; species Tanacetum coccineum. Next base: position 39,679 of record BQNB010025451.1, read on the forward strand.
AATCAAGTCAAAGCTAACAAAATAGTTCTCTTGTTAACTATTATGAAAACAATTTTATGATTCCGGGTAAGAGGAGGTCAATATATAATGCATTGTTAAATGTTAACCACTATTATTAATAGTCTATAAAGAACTTGAGGAAGGGTTTTCTAGCAAGAATTGTGTAGAAAATTTTAGGGAATACATCCAAAATGGTGCGCGAAAGTCAACGGCGATTGAAGAATCAAGAATCTAACATACCTTACCTCTTGCTAACTGATTGGAAATTGAAAGGTTTATGAAGACTGTAATAAGAAAGATTTCGCTCCCCCTTCAAACGCTAAAGGCAAGAAAGAACAAGAAGATCTCTTGCTTAAAGGTGAAAAAGGAAGTAATTGATGAGATAGCTCAAGCTCGGTAGTGAAGTCGAAGGAGTATGTATGGCCGTAAAGGAATTCAAGAAATTCTTCAAGAGACGAGGAAGATTTGTAAGACAACCACGAGGCGATAGAAAAACATTCCAAAAAAGTAGAAATGATGGTTATGGTAAAAGTGAAAGAAAATGTTTTAGATGTGGTGATCCAAATCACCTCATTGGAGAATGTTTAAAGCCGCCAAAGAACAACGATCAAAGAGCATTTATTGGAGGAGGAGCGACAATGAGAAGTGAAGTGGAAACGGACTAAAGATGAAACTTGTCTTGTAGCTCAAGCGCCCGATGAAATATGCTTAGGAATAAACTTGGAACCCGATGAGTGGATTAAAGATAGTGGATGCTTAAAACACATGACCGGTAATCGAAAGTTGTTTTCTTCATACAAAGCGTACAACGGAGGAAACGTAATTTTTGGGAGCAACTTGCGCGGTAAAATCATAGGCAAAGGTACGATTTCTCAAGACTCCCTAATAATTGAAAATGTTGAGCACGTAGATAACTTAACATATAACTTGCTTAGTGTAGGTCAAATATGTGATAATAAATGCAAAGTAATATTTACCGAACACGATAGCGAAATAATCAAAGACGAAAAGGTTATAGGTAAAGGAATTAAGAAAGGAGGAATATATGTAATGAAACTAGGAAATAAACCGAAAGACAAAATATGCCTTGCAACATTAGACGAAAACTCCACACTATGGCATAGGAGATTAGGTCACGCTAATATGCAACTAATTCAATCATTAGCATCTAAAGAATTAGTTAGAAATCTACCCAAACTTAAATACGACCGATATTTTTGTGATGCTTGCAAAATTAGAAAGCAAGCTCATGCAAGTCACAAGGCTAAAAATATAGTTTCAACAACTAGATGCTTAGAACTACTTCATATGGATTTGTTTGGCCCTTCCGCCATACGAAGCTATGGAGGGAATCGTTATACCTTAGTAATCGTAGATGACTATTCTCGATTCACATGGACTAGATTTTTAGCGAATAAAACCGAAGCCTTCGAAATATTTAGCAAAATGATCCAAAACAAATTAGGATGTTCCATTGTATCAATTAGAACGGATCATGGTCGGGAATTTGATAATGAAGTACAATTCAGAAACTATTGTGATTTAAATGGGATATCTTATAATTTTTCCGCTCCTCGTACTCCACAATCTAATGGGGTAGTAGAAAAAAAAATTGCACTCTACAAAAAATGAGTAGAACCATGTTAAATGAACAATCCATTCCTCAAACATTTTGGTGTAATGCGGTCCATAATAACCTATATAATTAATAGAGTTTCCATTAGACGTATTTTAGGAAAAACTCCATACGAGTTGTTAAGAGGTAGGAAACCAAACCTTAACTATTTTAAAGTATTCGGAAGTAAATGCTTTATTCTTAATACAAAAGATTACCTCACCAAGTTCGACCCAAAGTCGTACGAAGGTGTTTTCCTAGGATATTCGCAAAATAGTAAAGCTTACATAATACTTAACAAACAAATAATGAAAGTTGAAGAGTCGTTGAATGTAACTTTCGATGTAATCCTCCCCGCCTAAAAAATCACCATTGGAAGGATGTGTGTTGTCGAAGAAGAAGCTATTGAGGTTAGTAAAACAAAACCCATAGGCAATGATCTTGAAGACATTTCATTAGAAAATAATCAAATTGTAAATATAAAGAATCTAAAACTCATCCCCTAGAAAACGTTATTGGTAATCTAAATCAAAGAAGACAAAAGCAATTTCTTTTGCTTCATTTCAATAATAGAACCTAAAAATATAAATGAGGCATTAAAAGATGGAAATTGGGTAATGGCCATGCAAGAGGAACTAAACCAACTTAAAACAAATGATGTTTGAGAACTAGTCCCAAATCCCATGGATATGACCATTATAGGAACAAAATGGGTATATAAAAATAAACTCGATGAAAATGGCGTCGTAACTAGAAACAAAGCTAGGTTAGTCGCCCAAGGTTATAATCAACAAGAAGGAATTGATTATGACGAAACATATGCACCCGTAGCTAGACTAGAGTCCATAAGAATACTTTTAGCTTATGCTTGCACACTAGACTTTAAGTTATACCAAATGGATGTGAAGAGTGTATTCCTTAACGGTTTTATCAATGAGGAGGTTTACGTGGCACAACCTCCGGGATTCATTGACTTCGCAAAACCTAATTATGTTTATAGACTTAAGAAAGCTCTTTATGGTCTAAAACAAGCCCCAAAAGCTTGGTACGATCGATTAAAAGCCTTTCTTATTAAACATGATTACTCCATGGGAATGGTAGATAACACACTCTTCACTAAAAAGAAAGACTCCAACCTCATTATTGTCCAAATATATGTTGATGACATTATATTCAGATCAACTTGTCAAGAAATGTGTGATGACTTTGCCAAGATCATGCATGATGAGTTTGAAATGAGTATGATGGGGGAACTAAATTTTTTCTTAGGATTACAAATAAAACAATTAGATGATGGAATATTTTTTAATCAATCAAAATATATTAAGGAAATGCTTAAGAAATTTAGACTAGAAGACTCTAAGCCAATGAAAACCCCTATGTCTACGGAAACCAAACTCACGAGAGACGAAGAAGGTGAGTCCGTAGATAATACCAAATATAGAGGCATGATAGGTAGTTTATTATACTTAACGGCAAGTAGACCCGATATCATGTTTAGTGTTTGCCTTTGTGCACGCTTTTAAGAGGATCCCAAAACCTCTCACCTAGAAGCGGTTAAACGTATCTTCCGATACATTAAAGGCACTACGCATTTAGGATTATGGTATCCTAAGGGATCCGGCATAGAAACAATAGTATATGCGGATTCGGATCATGCGAGAGATTACGTAGATCGCAAGAGCACTAGTGGTGTTTGCACGTTTATGGGATGTTGCCTAACATCTTGGTTTTTGAAGAAGCAAACCGCTCTTGCCATCTCCACAACCGAAGCGGAATATGTAAGCGCCGGAAAGGCATGTCAACAAGCCCTATGGATGAAACAAGCTCTCATAGACTATGGCGTTAGGTTAGATGACATTCCAATAATGTGTGATAACAAAGGGGCTATGAATTAATAAGAATCTCGTTCAACATCACGAACAAATCAAATTGAGATTCGACATCATTCCTTCGCGATAATATTCAAAAAGGGAATATCTCTATAGAAAAGGTCTCATCGGAAGACAACATAGCCGATATTCTAACTAAACCACTTAAACGTGAGCCATTTAACTACTTACGTCTAGGTCTAGGAATGATGGAACAAATTGATTAAGTTTTCGGCATAATAAAGAAATGATAATCATCAAAGAACTGTTTGTCAAAAATCTGAGAAAAATTTTCTCAACAGGTGGCGGCCCCCTTAATTCATAAAGGGCGGCCCCCTTAATTTTAAGGGGACCGACCAGACTTTAAGGGGACCACCCACCTGACTGACTAAAATATTTTTTCTCTCTCTCTCTGTGTCTAGGTTTCTATTTTACACAAAAACACAAGATTAGGAAAAGTCTATAAGCAAACTTTTACAAATTCTTCTATCTAAATGCATATCTCATTATACATATATACAATAGTCCCAATCTATTATTTTCTAAAAAGTCTTTCTCACAACTAGGAGCACATGAAAATTAATTTTCATATATTGTTGAGATATGCTAAAAATATTTTTCACATATGCATAATGTTCTCTTACTTGTTGTCAAAAGTATATAATCTAATATATATTTTTGACAATCTTGGTTGAGCAAAATTAAATCAAGGAGCATTTGGATTATTTCTTAGGTTTTACATGTCTTAGTGTCGAAATAATCGCTACTCCACATTTGTCGCACTTAGGCACACACTAGTATTTGCACAAAAGTTTGGTTCGTTTTTAACTTAACCCTCTTGTCAAGAAAAATTCTTTGTGCATTATATCTAGTTACTATGTTATATGCTCTTCACTCTTTTTGGTCTTCAATTCTATATTGATTATATGCCAAATTTTGTGAAATAGTTTTATCTTACAACTTGTCATATATATGTATTGTTGAATGCTTAATTGCTATGTGCTAAAAAATCTTAATTGCCATAAAAGGATGGACTTGCTGCAAATTAACCACCAAAACAGAAACCCTCACACAAAATTTTAAGAAAAATCGATTTTTGGGAAATCTGGGAAATAGCAGTAGGCGGCCCCTTCTAATTCATAATGGGCGGTCCACATATTTCCTTAAGGGGACCGACACCTAATTAAGGGGACCGGCCTAGACAGTCAGGGTAAAACAGTATTTTCATCTTTTTGTATTCATAATACCTCTAGACTTAGCTAAGGTTATCTAAATTCACAAACATTTATTGGATTTGATCCTCTAAATGTTCATTATTCCTAATTTGAACCTTTCCTCTACTATAATACATTCTCAACCTTCTTCATCACTATCATCCTACCAGTGACATCTCCTAACAAACCCACATCAAACTATCAAGGGTAGCCAAAATGAGTGTGAAACCCATTTGGAGGAAGAAACTAAACCCTTGTAACACATCCAATGAGCTCAATGTAAATTCACCTACACCAATGCCAAAACCACTCACTCCTCATCATGAACCATCTCAAGAAAACAACTCACCCCCAATCATAACATTACAAAATCCTTACTATTAAGGGACAATCCAACATTCACCACTAACGTGGTCTACCATCCTCTATTTCCCATCTCACCCATCAATTCACATGTTACTCACACTCAAGCTCCACCTTAAAGTGACAACCAAACTCAACACACACCACCTCTATCTCCAAGTAGAGAAAGCCTAGTTGATGACATTAATTAACTACAAGACCTATCAAACCTCTTAGCCATGCATCTCTCTCAACAACAAAACAACATTCCCTCATCACCTTACTCTCCAAACCTACCACACACCCTCAACATTAACCAAGTTGAAACCCATGTTGGGTATTGCCCTTGTTGCATCTTCACCCAAAAACAATTCCTTGCTTTAAGTGAGGATATCAATTGGATTGAATTCCTCCTCACTCGACCACATCCACCACCTAGAGTTTAAAGAGATAACCCTTCTACAACCGCCTTGCTCCTAAAACTCCTCCATCATCAACCAACCTAATCTGCGTAAGAATGCCTACAAATAATCGTCAAACCCTTTTGTGTCGCAAGCAAGTCAAAAATCCTTCTATGGCTATTTAGGATTTTTGGTTTTTTTTATGTATTAATATGCTTCTAAAGCATATTTGTTTTTCTTTTTATGTATGCTTGTGTGCAGTTCACACACATTGTTCTATTTTGATGTTTGCTTCTAAAGCATATCTTTTGCTTTGATGTTTGCTTGCACTTGTCATATTTTCCCTTCCTTCTTGCTACATGTTAGAAATATTTGTATTGTTCTAACTTGTTTTTGTAGCCAAAAAACCATAGCTCGATTCCTTGGTGCCCTCGAACGAGGGGGAGCACACATCAAGGGGGAGCATTTATTCCGTTGATTTTACTAGCAATTCTCGACGATACCTTTTTGATTCTACAAAAAGAGGAAGAAATGGCATAAAACTCACTAAATACTTGTTTAAAAATAATTTTACATTTAATGAGTTTAAATTTTGTAATCATCAAAAAGGGGGAGATTGTTGATAGAAATAATGCCTAAAAACATTATTAATATTTTTCACATCTTTACGTTTTGATAATCACAAAATATAAAAACGTTCAATGTAAATTAAAGTAAAAAGTAATTAGTAGTAAATTTTCATTTCGAAAATTATATCACTTAAAGGTATGAATAAATAAATGCTTAATGCATTTTATGATCAAAAGAAATTTTTATTCAACCTCACACTTTTATAAAATGTTGTAAACATTTTTATAAACATTACAAAACATTTTCTACAATTAAAAGAAATATTTTATTCAAAATAAACATTTTGAAATTCAAATTTTCGGACCTAAAACGGCTAAAAAGTTCCAGAAAATTCCCCCTACACAAAAGGACAAACTGGGGAGCGCCTAGTCTAGGGCGGCCCCCTTAAATACACGGGCGGCCCCCTTAAATACACGGGCGGCCCCCTTATCTTTAAGGGGACCGCCCACCTATTTAAGGGGACCGCCCATAGGTAGACGCTCCTCCAGAATGTCCTATAAATACTAGACTATTCCCCACTATTTTCTCACCTTTTGCACTCATTCTTTCTGATAAAAAACAACCCACACATCTCATTAAAATCCTTTGATCATTTAATCATAAAGCTTTGTTTCCAAGTGATCCAAGCTTAAATCCTCAAGTGCAAGAGAAGAATACTTTCTACCATCAAGTGAAGAAGTATTACACCTTTGTGTGTTGTTGCAATCTTATTGCATCCATATCATAACTTGTAAATCATTTGTAAATCTTGTAAAGTTGTGTAGTAGATAGATCTTGGTGATTGTTGTAAGTATAGTTGGATCTTAGTGATCTTTCCTAGTAGTGTTAGTTATGTGTAATTATTGCTAGTGGCTTGGTGAAGTAGTGGTGTGAAGAAAACTAAGGTGTGAAGAAGTTGTGTAGTCGTGATCAAGTCGTGAAGCAAAGTTGTGTAGTGAAGTTGTGAAGTTATGGTAGATTGGTTCTAGCTAAGATTAGAACTCGACATCTAGCTTAGTGTCGAAAATCAAGATAAGCGAAAGTTGTGTAAGGTTTTCTCCGCCATAAGGGAGCTTGTTGACATAGTGAAGAAAACTCTCGAGTTAGGTGCTCGAGGAGTGGAGTAGGGCGAAGAGGTGCTTCATTGCCGAACCACTATAAATCCTCGCGTTGTGGTTTGATTGTTCTTACTCTTATCTCTTGTCTTACATTATTTTCTCATACTATCCTATTAATTGTTTAGATAAGTATATTGTTCATATTGTGCAAGTGTTGAATTCACATAAAGTCGAATCTAGAATTTTTACAAACACTTTAAAACCTTAAATTAAAAAGCGATGAACTATTCAACCCCCCTTCTAGTTTTCCACAGAGATTGTTAAGATTATAAAAAGTGTCGATTAACAGTTTATTTTATTAGTTTCTTTTACTTTACATTTATCATGTAATAATGTGTATTGAGCTAACATTAAAGAAAAAACTCAATATACTTAGTTAAGTAGAGTAGGAAAAATTATTATAAATATAAGGCTTAACCTCACCATTAGTAAGAACCTTTCATAACCTTTCAATTTATCCTCTTGAAACCTCATTCTCTTTTTCCCTCTCTTTTATAAAAAAAATTTGAAAATCCGTCTCTCTCTACTTTCTCTCTTTACACTTAACCTTACTCTAATGATACAGTGCTACTAAAAGGACTATATCACACTGTGTGATTTCTATTTCTTCTACTGTTTGGTTCTATTAGCCTTGTTTTTAGTAAAGTGATGGTCATTAAATATTCCCAAGCCTTGTATAGGAAAAAGTTGTTTACGGGAATTGATTAAATTCAACTGGGCCTAGGTTACGGGCTAAAGCCTATTAGTTTACATAAATTCGGCCCAATATGGTCCAATGACCCAAACAAGGGTCCATGTCTTTTGTACTATAAATACCACCCTCCTAGCATGTTAGAAGGGTGTTGTTGTTTTAGGTTTTGAATTATGCTAAAGAAAATGCTCACCATAAAACTACATATAAGAACCTGTTTGACTCTATCAATGTGACACGGGGTCAGACCAAATTAATAACTGACTCTTTGCAAGAAAAATTACATGACACCATTTATGAAAATGCTAAGTTAAGAGCCTAGTTATTTGATAAGGTTTTTGAATAAAAGGACACCACCAAAGGTACGAGTGCGAATACTAAGTTTGCAAATCAATCTTGGGGAAACCGTCTTTGCAACCTCTCAGAAACAATTTTGTTGTTCGACAACCAAATGCATTTCAATCTGAACGTCTAAAATTTTCAAAAACTCGGGTTTCTCCCTAGGTTGTTAAGACGAATGATTTGGCAAACCCAGTCACTTCAAACTCGATACGTACCACCAAAGAATCAAAAGTTGTGACAAATGATAAAGTGATTGCCCCTTGAATGTTTAGAATTAATCCCTTTAAGACTTCTAGGGAAGACAAATTTGTGCCTATCAACAAAGTTAGAGCAAGCGTTAGGACAAATCTGATCACTATTTCACAACCTTATGTCATCACTACGAAAGATGTTAATTCTGACTCAAATGGTTTATCTTCTACAGGAGTAGACAACACTGCTAAGACCAGAAGGCCATAGCCTAGGAGCAATACAAAGAATGATAGGGTCCCCTCTGCGTCTAAGAGTAGTTACATCAAAAATAAAGAAGTTGAAGTAGAAGTAGAAGAACACCATAGGAATTTACTGCTTTCTAAGAATAAGAAACATATGTCATCTGAATGTAATAACATTAAGCTTGTTATTCGGAATGATAAATCTGAAGTTGTTTGTGCCATGTGTAAGAAATGTTTAATTACTTCTAATCATGATGTTTGTGTGCTTAAGTATGTGAATGATATGAATTCTTGTGGTGATAAACATAGTGCTAATGTTTCAAAAACTGCAAATAAAAAGAAACATATGTCAAAGGGTAAGAAACCTAAAAATGTAGGATTCAAAGAAAGACTTGCTTTACTTAAGCCTAGTAAACCTATAATTTTCCTTAGGTGGTCACCAACTAGAAGAATGTTTGACCTTAAAGGAAAAATAATTGAATCCAGTAAATCAAAGAGTCAATCTGACAGCTCTAAAGGTGAAATGCATGTACTTCTAACCATCAGGAACCTACACGCAAATGGTTTCCAAATTCTAACTTTTCTTTGGCAGGTCGTTCAAATCTATTTATGGTGCGTAGACTCAGGATTCTTAAAGCATATGACTGGAAATCTGAAGCTTTTTATAGATTTCGTCTGGAAGTTTCTAGGAACGGTTCGCTTTGGAAATGATCATATTACTGCAATTCTGGGTTATTATGATCTTCAATGGGGAAATATATTAATCACCAGGGTTTATTCCGTTAAAGGCTTGGGGCATAATCTATTCTCGGTTGGTCAGTTTTGTGATTCAGATTTAAAGGTCGCTTTTGAGAGAAACACCTGTTTTGTCAGAAATCTTAAAGGACTTAATTTGTTGAAAGGAAATCGTACCACAAACCGTTACACTATCAACCTCTATGAAATGGCCTCTGCATCTCCAATTCGCCTTACCGCTCATACTTCTACCAAGTCTTAGTTAAGGCATCAACGTTTATCACACCTCAACTTTAACACCATAAATGACCTTGCTAAAAACGATCTCGTCACTGGTCTTTTGAAATTCAAATATCATAAAAAACATATTTGTCCCTCATGTGAGCAAGGAAAAAGCAAAAAGCATCTCACCCACCCAAACTTGTTCCAAATTCTAAGCAGTGGCTACACCTTCTCCATATGGATTTGTGTGGCCCAATGAGAGTCAAAAGCATAAATGAGAAGAGGTATGTTCTGGTGATTATGGATGATTACTCTCGTTACACTTGCGTACACTTTCACAGATCAAAAGATGAAGCACTAGAGGAGATTAAAACCTTTATGAAGAAAATTAATGTCCTTTTACAAGCTCTAGTCATTATTGTAAGAACTGACAATAGCACTGAATTAAAGAATCAAGTGCTTAAAGAATACTTTGATAGTGTTGGCATATCTCACCAAGGTTCTTTTGTATGAACACCTCAACAAAATGGAGTCGTAGAATGCAGAAACTGAACGTTAGTAGAGGCTGCTAGAACAATGTTGATTTTTTTCCTGTGCTTCGTTATTGTTATAGGCTGAAGCAATTGCTACTACGTGCTACACTCAAAATCAATCCATCGTTCACTAACGATTTGGAAAAACACCATATGAGCTTATTAACGGTAGAAAACCGGATATCTCCTTTCTTCATGTATTCAAGGCTCTCTGATATCCCAAGAATGACCATGATGATATTGGGAAGCTTGGTACGAAGGGTGATATAGGCTTTTTATTGGTTATTCTGCTACTTCCTGTGCTTACAGAGTTTATAACCGAAGGACAAAGAAAATCACGGAGACGATGAACATTACATTTGATGAGCTTTCAGCTATGGATTTTGAACAAAGCAGTTTAAAACCCATGCTTCAAGGGATGACTTATGGACAAATTCAGTTCAGGACTCGATCTTACTTATGCTCCATCAACAATAACATCTTAAAAACAAACTGAACATGAATTGGATTTCTTATTTAAAGCTATGTATGATGATTATATTGGTGGTCAACCGTCAGATGCTCCAAGAACTGCTCCAACTACTCTAGCACCTCAAGTTCTTCAAACTCTAACGACATCTACAACAACAGCAGACACCGCACCGACATCAACAAATTCAACCTCTCAAGCTGCAGATATTCCAATCACTTTACAGGATGTTGACAAGCTCGAACCACCACAACAACATGTTCAGCAACAAGATAATCAAGCTCTACTCCAACCTAAAAATGTTGCTAATAATGTTCTGAATGCTATGCTTGATGGAAATACGTTTGTAAATCCATTTGCTCCACCTTCCATAAGTGCTGCTGAATCATCATCTTTATAATATGTGGATCCATCGAACATGCATACATTTTATCAACCGTACGAACATGAATATCAATGGACTAAGGATCTCCCTTTGGAACAAGTGATAGGAGAACCCTCATGACAATTTTGACAAAAAGTCAACTTCGAACCGATGGTGAAATGTGCATCTACGTATTGACTGTGAGCATTATGGAACCAAGAAATGTCAAAGAGGTTATGACCGACCCTACATGGATTGACTCAATGCAAGAAGAGCTTCTCTAGTTCAAAAGGCTTGATGTATGGGTGTTAGTTCCTGCTCCAGATAACATAAAACCCCTTACTTTGAAATGGTTATTCAAAAACAAGCATGATGAAGAGAACACGGTCATCAGAAACAACACTCGTTTGGTTATGAGAGGGTACTGTCAATAGGAAGGAATAGATTTTGAAGAATCCTTCGCTTTGGTTGCAAGGATGGAAGCTATCAGGATATTTTTGGCTTACGCTGCACACAAATCTTTCACTGTATTCCAAATAGACGTGAAAATGGCTTTCTTGCATGGTTCGTTAAAAGAAGACGTGTACGTGTATCAACCTGAAGGTTTCATCGATGCTGATCATCCAAGCCATGTCTATAAGCTAAAGAATGCACTATTTGGGTTAAAGCAAGCACCGAGGGCATGGTACGACGAATTGTTAAAGTTTCTCCAACAGAATCACTTCAACAAAGGCAACATTGATCCAACGTTGTTTATAAGACGCTTTAACGATGACGTCTTAGTGGTACAGGTCTATGTAGATGATATAATCGTTGGTTCTATAAACCTTAGATAAACCTAATTATTTGTTGACCTTATGAAAAGCCGCTTCAAAATGTCTATGATAGGGGAAATGACATTTTTTCTTGGTTTACAAGTTAACCAATCCCCTCGTGGCATCTTCATAAACCAATCCAACTACGTGTTAGAAATCCTTAAAAAATATAGAATGGAAACTTGTGATCCCATTGGTACACCAATGGAAATTAGAGACGAGCTTGACCTAGATCAAAATGGGACTCTACTCGATGCAACAAAATATCGAAGCATGATTGGTGCCCTTATGTATCTTACATCAAGAAGACCGGACATTGTACATGCTACTTGTTTATGTGCTCGGTACCAGGCTAAGCCAACCGAGAAGCACCTCAAAGAGGTTAAAAGGATCTTTCCCTATCTATGGGGAACCGTTAATATGGGTCTCTGGTATACGAAGGATTCTGGTTTTAAACTAACTGGATTTTAAGATGCTGATTATGCGGGATGTTGAGACTCCTTCAAGAGTACTTCTGGTGGAACTCAATTCTAAGGGAAAAGCTGGTGGGCTGGTGATCGAAAAAGCAAGACTGTACGGCGCTGTCAACCGCAGAAGCAGAATATGTGTCTCTATCCGCTTGATGTGCCCAAGTCATTTGGATGCGGATACAGTTAACGGATTATGGCTTTCACTTTAACAAGATTCCTATCTATTGTGATTCTAAGTCAGCCATAGCCATATCCTGTAACCCAGTCCAACACTCCAGACCAAAACACATCGTAGTCCGCTACCATTTCATCAATGAGCACGTAGAAAAGGGTACGATTGAACTGTATTTTGTCAAGTTTGATTACTAATTGGCTAACCTCTTTACCAAAGACCTTTCATTGGATAGGTTTAACTATCTGGTTTGTCGCCTTGTTATGCGCAGGTTGTCTCCATAGGAGCTCAAACGGCTTGCAAAATTACAGTAATTCTTTGTATATATTTATCACAAAACAAAATATAAAATTATAAAACCTATAAAAGCAAAATACAAAATCAAAAAATTTCAAAAATACCAAAAATAATCTTCTTCGACATGTGTATCGACAATCGATAACATTTATGCACCTAGAAATGTCGATTAATAATAACACGGGTGTATAAATGAAGTTCGAGCAAGAGTTTCAAAAGTTTTCAAAACATGTCTCTTCAAACTTTCTCTACGACTTCTAAGTAAATGTTAGCTTAGGACTCGGTCTCCAAAGAAAGTAAAATGTTCATTTATGTACATTTATCCTAAACAATGGAAAGTTCATATCTTCTTGGTCTTGAGCAAAGTCATATAAATATTCAATGATTTGAATGATCAAGAGAAGTACTCAGAAAAATGATGCTCAATCAGATATATCTCACATATTTTCCTATTGTTCATAGTTTTTTCAAGATATTTTCAAAAAAAGAAATTTCAAAATCTTTCAAAATTGTGTGCTCAACACACTCCCACTCTAACTTTTCACTCTAATCTATTTTTGAGAGGGAGCATAAAATTTGAAATTAATTTCAAATTAGTTCATTCGGCATGCATTCTTATTCTCCTATTGTTTGGTTAGTCTAAAAGTGGATCAACTTACATTAACTTGTATTTTAATTCACTTGTTAAATCAAAAATTGTCACCACATATGCAATTTTTGAGGGGGAGAATAGTGATTAAAATGTTATCAATAAGGCTTAATATGGATAAGATCTCTTGATTATAAGTGCGTTCTTAATAACGCCCAAATTATACATGTTTGCGGTGGCGTTATTCATATATATTTAATCATTTCTCTTGAACTTTCGATACTTAATAACATGAATTGCTTGCAGGTTCACTTGAAGACATCCCGAGGATTAACACAACAAAGATCGAGTATTTATACGCTAAAGAAGACAACATACAAGAAAGAGATAAAATTCAAGTTTTAAAGTGCAAATATGCGCCACACTTATCAGTTGTGCGCCGCATTTCTCCTCAAGTCAAAGAAATAAAGCTTAGTCAAAATTTAGCATTAACTTCATAAGTACGCCGCACTTACTATTTTGTGCGCCACACTTCCTATATGACTATGAAGAATTAATGAAGACTTAAATGCTACTGCATTAACACCCTAACTACGCCGCACTTATAACCTTGTGCGCTGCACTTTCTCAATAAACATTTATTACCCTCGCATTTAATCACCAAGTACGCCGCACTCATAACTTTGTGCGCCGCACTTTCACCCCTTACCTAGCCTATAAATAGGGGACGAATTTCACACATTTCATTCATCCCTTATCTCACTAATCCATCTCATAATCATTCCTCCTCCACTCCTTCATATAAACCTCACACACACCACTTTCAAAATCATCCACCAAGCATAAACACCATACCCTTTTGAAGATTCAAGATCAAACAACCAAGAACAAAGTAGAATATCATATTAGTAAATTGGAATAATGTAAATTCATGTTGAATCAAGCAATGTTATGAACCACTTAGCCATGAGAGGCTAAATCTCTCATGACTACTCGGTGGCGTTATGATAATAAATAAGTGTTTGGTATGATCGTGATCTCTTTAATCTCAAGCTTATGTTGCAAGCGTGTTATATCTTATCTTATCAGTTTTTTCTTATCAACTTAGATTATATAATCATATCGGTATAGGTCAAAAGACCCATTATGATCTATGTGGTTTTAAAGATTTGTCTATGATCTTTATCGTTTGTGTTGAGAAATCCATTTCCATAAATTGATAAACAAAATAAGCTTTGCTATAATAAGTAACTAAACTATTTGAGTGACACATTTGGTCTAGTCTACTAAATATAAGTCTTGAGTTAATCAAGTTAATTTGTGAAAACATTTTCTGATGAGAAATCCTTTTAGTAAGTTAAAGGTTCCATTTTCAAGATCATTTCCAACACTTATGAATTATTTTCAACTATCCGAGTAGTCATCTTTATTTTAATTGGTAAAACAAAAAGTTATTTTCAAGTTAAAGATTATTTTCTTTCTGATTATCTAACCACTACTCAAATCCAAATGGACGACCTGGTCTTACATAAAAAGATTATACTACATACGTGGGTAAAAGTATAACCCACGTGGGTAAAAAAAAATTGGCGCCGCTGCCGGGGATTTTTAAGCTGTTCTTTAATCAACCCTGGAAAATTACTTTAACTCCCCCTCTTTTTCAAAATCGCCGTATAGTTTTCTGGCAAACTGACCCAAAAAAATTTCTCCTTTGGATGGATACACGTGCTTCCAATTTTGAACTTGTTGAACCTTTACCCAAACCTAATTAATCAAAGATAAAATAGACTTACAATTTGAAATACTTTTATTTACCAGTGATAATAAAGATAAATACTCAGATAGTTGAAAATAATTCATAAGTGTTGGAAATATTATGACCTCGAAATGAAACATTATTACAAATTAACTTGATTAAACGTACAAGACATCATTAAGTTAACAAGACCCAAATGTGTCACACAAATAATCCAGTTGCTCAAATATAATCAAAGCTTATTTTGTTTATCAGTTTACGACAGTGGATTTCTCGACACAGACGTTTAAGATCATAGACAAATCTTTAAGACCACATAGACCATAACGGGTCTTTCACCTAATACCTATATAATTATAGTAAAGCTATAATTGATAAGCAAAACGACAAAGAAAAGGCAAAAATAGAGTCTCAACATAAGCTTGAGATTTAAAGATATGATCATACCAAACCCTATATTCATTATCAAAACATCACCAAGTAAGACAAGAGAGATTAAGCCTCTCATGGCTAATGGAGTTCAAACATAAACTAGATTCGATAACAAACTTCATTCTTTTACAAAATAGTATGATTTCTTCATACGTTCTTGGTGATTGATCATGATACTTCAAGGATATGGTTTTATGCTTGGAGAATATTGAAAGTGTTTAGGACTTCATAAGGAGATAATTGAAGATATTAGTTTGAAGAAGGTATGAAGATGAATGAAAGGATTGGAAATTCATTCCTCTATTGATAGGCCTATGAGGGGTGAAGTGGCGACGAACACAACGTAAAATGTGCGGTGAAACTTGGGTGGATTTAAATGCTAGGGGACTTAAATGTTTATTGGAGAAGTGCGGCGCACAAAGAAATTGTGCGTTACTTAGGGTATAAAATCAATAGTTATTTATATTAATGCAATAGTATTTATGTCTTCAACGTTAAAAGGGAAGTGCGGCGCACAAAATACTTTGTGCAGCGTACTTATGGAGTTAATGTTAAATTTGACTAGGTCTTTAATTTCCTTTGACTTAAGGATAAGTGCGGTGCACATCTGGTAAGTGAGGCGCACATTGGCACTTTTAGGCTTAATTCTTTATCTTTTCTTGTATGTTGTGCTCCTTAGCGTATAAGTACGTGATCTTTGTTGTGTTTGACCTCAGGATATCCTCAAGTAAACCTGCAAGCAATTCAAGCGATTAAGCATCAAAAGTTCACGAGAAATGATAAAATATATACAAATAACGCCACTAAAAACATGTATAATTTGGGTGTTATCAATGTGCCTTTTAACAGATTGAAGGTAGGTCCTAACAAGATATCTTGAGTGAGATTTTCGATCTTGAGTCCATTCAACACGTACTTGGAGAAGTTAATAGGAGTGGCCACCAGGTCATTAAATGTGAGAGGATCCTTTCAGGCAGAGACCATTTGATTGAACCAAGGCTGTGCGGGTTGATCAAGTACAACCTGACGCTTGTTCCATTCAGGATCAGGAGTAGGAGGCCTTGGAGGTTGTTTGAACCAATTTGGATTTAGAGTCTTTCTTGTTTTGGGTTCTAAGGTGTCTTGTGGTGGATTATCATCATGAGCTACATCATCACCATCATCATCCATAATCACCTCAGCAATAGGTTCTTTAACTGGTTCCTTTGCTTGAGCAAACTTACTAATTTTGGAACCTTTAGTTGCAGCTTTACCTTTTGGGGTTTCCTTGGTGGAGGATGGCTTCTTAGAAGATTCAGACTCTTTAGTTATTCTCTTCTTGGTCTTCTTACCCTGGTTTGGTCCAGCTGGAGGGTCTTCATCATCATCGTCTTCATCATCATCGTCTTCATCATCACCGTCTTCATCATCATCATGCTTTCTCTTGTGGTCTTTCACTGTGTCAGCGACTCCCTTTTCCATTTCATTTTCATCTTCAATCAACGCTTCCATGAGTGCATGGTACAACCGATGATTGGCAGGATTTTTGTTAAAAGACTTGTTTGCATGCATGGATTGGTAAAGAGCGCTTTTTAGATCATATTCTTCAAGAGCCGCCTTATCAGTACACTTGATGGTAAACTATTGGTTCTTTTGACTCTCAGCTTGTTCATTCTTAATCTTGAGAATCTCTAAAAGAATTTTCTCAGATTCTTGTTCAGCTACTGGTGTCGATTTCTTGGTTAACTCAGGAAGATGCTGCAGAGAATATTTATGAATGAGATCTGCCGTGTGTTTCTGCAGTTCTTTTTGAAATACATCTCCGACTTTGGTATCAAGATAACTATCAAAAACTATTGCAACTTGTGACTGGAGAATAGCTAGAGCTTCATAAGAATGATGAACATTTTTTAGCTTAGACAAATCTTTTTCCAATTTTGTAACTATTAATTCAACAGCAGTAAGTGCATTGAATTCTGGAATAGCAGTGGTGAAGGTTGGAGCATCAGTTGTGATTGTTGGTATGGGAGTTGGTGTTGGTGTTTATTGTACGGTTGAAATGATAGGTGTCACTAGAGGTGATGGGACAGCAGTTGTAACTGGAGTTTCAGTGACAATTTCTGGTATAGGTGGAAGATTGGTTGTCTCGGGAATCACTGATACTGGAATCTTCTGTACTGATAGAGACTGGATCTGGGGAGTTTCATGTTAGATGGGAATATCCAGCAAAGAACTAACATTTGCATCTGCAGAATCCTTAACAGTACTAACTAAGGAAGAATCAGAAGAAAGTTTAAGGAACTGATCTCCAAAACCTGAAGATACAGATAAGCTTGATCTTGATGGAGGGAGTTCGGTCTTTTTGGTATCATCCTTTGCTTCTGAAATCTTTTTAGCTTCTTCCTTTGCTTCATCAGTAACCATTTCTTCACCTTTATCAGACTCTTCAAATTTAACATCTTTCATTTCTGCATCCTCATCTTTGCGCACACGTATCTTGTACTTGTAAATATCATCTTCATCAAATTCAGTTTCGACATCTTCATCATCAACATCTTGTGTATCACTGACATGATCATCGCCTTCATTATACGCATCATCATCCTTTTCATCCTTCTCAACATCATCATCATTATCAGAATGTTCATTATCTTGTTCATCTCCCCATTCTAGAATAACCTTCTCTTTTATGATGTCCTTTTCCTCATCGGGAACCCCTGGTTTAATACTAGTTCCTTCACTTGAGGTAGCAGAGACGATTGTAAACTCATCTAGAACCCTTTGTATAGTACCAGTTCCTTCATTTAAGCCTCCAGTAACTAGTAGTCTTTTTCTTGTCTTCTTACTTTCTTTCAGAGCTTGCATGATGTTTGCAGCTTCTTGTTCAGCATGAGTAAGAGATTGAGCACCTTTAAGCTTATCCTTTGAAGTGGCGGGTTTTGAGTTTGGAGCACTTGGAGTGTCTTGAATAACTACACTCTTAGAGCTTCTGCCACCAGACTTCTTCTTTACAGATTCAGGGACAGATTCAATCATTATCCTTACATGAGTAGCATAGACTTGTCTAGCTGCTTCTGCTTCTTCAGCTTTAGTTTGGCTGATAGACTTGCCTAGTTCCAAAGCAACATCAGGATTATTGGAAAAAATGTTGTCAGCAGTAGATAGTGTGACTTTCTTCTTGACTCTTCTTTTACCAGAAGTCTTTTTCTTAGTTGGTTCAGGTTCAGGTTCAGACTCTTCGGATACATTGACAGTTTCTTGAGATTCCTCAGCAGTCTTCTTGCCTTTTGAACCTTTCGCCCTGCTTTTCTTGGGTGGGATCATATTTGTTTAATACTTGATGAACATCTGATATGATTCTGAACGCTTGATTGCATCAATCAACATCACATCCGGAATGAGAAGTCCATATTCCTGATAGTCTTCATATATTCTGACAAACTTTAACCTGCTTACAATCCCATCGTCTTTGATTGTATGATAATGCTTATGATTGAGGTTGGTGAGAGACTTGTGTTGTTTTAGGAATTGGTTGATGATGATTTTGGTGAATCGGGGATATGGCATATTCTCATGCCTTGATCTCTTTTCTTTCCTATGGTCAATCTGGTAAGCAAAGTCTTCCCAAATCAGTTCAGGATAGTTGACATTTTCTCTGGTAAACATCCCTCAAAATATGTTAATTCTGGACTTTTGAAGTTTGTTGTTGCTTGCAGTCTTTCCAGAGAGGCACTTGTTGATTATAGCAGCCAGAGTTCTCCATGGCTGGTGCATATGATCCACAAACATGTTGGTGTGCCTGTTCAGTGGACCCTTGTAACCAAGATCAATGAGAAAGGAGAGTGCAGTATCATCATCAGGGACGGAACCAGGGGGTTCTCGCAGGTGCCCGGGAACCCTATGAATTTTTTCAATTTAGTGTTAATTTTTGAAAAAATCGATTTTTCTTAAATGTATCTTAAATGCACCCGGTCCATCAAAAAGTGCTTCTAGAGCTACGGTTTAAAAAAAATTATGCACCCGGTTATATTTGGTCCTGGTTCCGTCCCTGATCATCATCTAGAACATCTGCGAAGTCTACACCTTCTACTCTTGGACATATATCAAGGATTGTCCTAAAGACTTCAGCATTGACAGTACACTTCTTGTTGGCTAAGAGGAATTCATAAGAATTAGTGTCCGGAACCTTCTTGATGGTGTACCAGAATTGCTGCATAAAGATTTCTAAGACATCTGCAGATATGGTGAAAGCCTTGAAGCACGTGGAATTCTTGATTATGTCAATGACCACTTGAAATGTCTCTTCCTTTGGTGTCACAGTGGTTTCCAATCTGATATTGGTAGAGCTGCTCTTGACTCTCTCAGCAGAAGAAACCCACTTTTCATCAGGAGCATCAACTTGTAGTGTTTCTTGAGGATTCATGATTCTGCTTAAGAATTAACCAATACAGTTTATATATACAACAAATATATTTTAC
>BQNB010025452.1:0-13921 GCA_026074375.1 Tanacetum coccineum
ACCAGCACTTTTTAAACCCCTAATTGTACTTTACACTATGATCTTTCAATCATTTTTACACTCAAGGTCAACCAACTCAAATTGCCATTTCATAAAAGCGTTTGTGAAGTGTTTAATCATTTGTTAGGGTAAGAAGGATTAAACAAATGATTAGGAAGAATGTGTTGTACAAACTATGGTATATAAGTGGTATATGGTGGAATGTAGGAGTTTGTAAAAACATCTTGTATGTGTGGGAGGACATGTGAGGAATACATGTATGAGTTTGTAAATCATTTATAAGTAAGGAGGTAAGAAAAACTCAAAGTATGATTAACCTCCAAATAGGGGTGTCAAATGGGTTAACCCGACCCGACCCGAACCCGACCCGAACCCGATAAGGCCTTATAGGGTCGGGTTGATTCGGGTCCAACATAGCTTATCGGGTCAACCCGATAGACCCGATAGCCTTATAGGGTCGGATTAGGGTTAGTTTTTCATATTTTATCGGGTTCGGGTTCAACCCGATAACCCGATAAATGTAAAATCTATTATCGTGTTTTCTTACATTTTAAGCCCATGACACGAGTTCCATTACTGCATCACTACTATAATTCAATTTTTGCCCATACGAGATGTAAACATGTAACTCTGATCATGTTAACAAACAATTTTTTTTTCCAGTTATTTGCAACTGAATTGGTTACTTTGGTTTTTAAATTTGATGTGGCTATTTACTGCCAAACTTTCTTTGTTTAAATGCCAAATGTGCATCATTTTGTTAGTCTTACTATTGTTAATTCCTATGAAAGCCTACTGCTCATAATTCTTATGAAGCATTTTTTTAATGTATGCTTTATTAGTTCAACCAAAAACCAACGAGGAGGACAATCTAAAACATAGATGATTTACCATAATATAACTTAGCTTATTTAATAAGTAGAGACCATAAAATAATCAGTAGGATATTCAACTCGCCACAACCCGATAACAACCCGACAACCCAACCCGATTCAACCCGACCCATTTTGACCCGAAACCTGATAACCCGATATGTTATAGGGTCGTGTTAGGGTCAATATTTGGGACACCAAAACCCGAATCAACCCGACACGTCCAACCCGATAACCCGACAACCCGACCCGATAACACCCCTACCTCCAAATACCCAAACTCAATTAGTCACTTGGAGTTAATCCATGATAATCAACAATAGATTTGATCACTAATCATCTTGATGAAAACAAGCTAAGTGCTTTGCATCTTAAGTAAAGCATATCCCAAATCAAGAAATGATGCATTTACACAAAATGACATGTGTGTTAGTTTGACCAATAAGGGAGTAAGACCTACTACATGATTAAGATCAACGTAAATCTGGATTAAGGTCAAATGAATACTTTCGTTTGATGGTATGATGAGAGTACGTTCATACTAGGTTTAGAAAGAAGTTTTGGCCTTGGGTAGAGGTGTTTGATAAAATAATTGAGTTGGCGTTTTGTTTAAAAATAGGAGGATTCATTTTTGCTGCTCTCTAAGTCTAAACCTCATTTGGAGTGTTTTGAAATGCTAAAATATCATATACATACATTTATTGAAGTTTCCACATGTGTCGGGTAAGAGGAAAGCCGACGTTGCAAAATCCATAAAAACAAAATCCGCGAGTGGCGTGCTAGCCACGCGTTGACGTATGCCCAGCGCGCCAAGTCACAAGATCCATTTTTGTGGATTTTGGCCATCGTTTGATGTTTTAAGTTTTGTGAATGTTTATTTATCATCGTTAAAACATAAAGGAGATCCTAGTCAATGTTACACCAACAATCTCCCCCTTTTTGATGATGGCTGTTAGTGCAAATATTACGATAATTAATCTACATAGTCTCATTTGTTTTGTTGATGACAAACATGTAACTTGTAATACGTAACGTAGATTGTAGAAGTTACTAGTAATCATATTTTGTCTCAATATACATCAACACATCTCCACGTCTCGATTCCTCGTATGTTACAACACATGTTCATACATGTTTGTTATGTTGCATTATGATCAAACCTCATTTTACATCTTGCATACAAATGCATCACTTTTATTTTTACACTAAAGTTTACGTCCAAATATATTTCTTATTTGAACAAACTTCATCTTTTCTTTTCATCAATAAAGTTTACTTGCATACTTGCTAAAATATATTTTATTTTGACAAGCACTCAATTATACATTTTATTTTACAAAAGATTACTTACATTTTTACATGTACAAGTAACTTTCTTTTTAAAGTACATATAAATAAACACATTTTTAATTAAAGGAATATACAACTGAATTTTACCTCATGGGTGACATCACAAGAATTGAACTTAGATGAATGTGGACATAAAATGTCTTGTCAATGTATACTGGTTAGCCGGTTCCCTTTTCACGATGCTGGTACCCTTTGATTTACAAAGGCCGGTTCCCTTTCAAAGGTTTCCGGGAAATTAACTTTTGCCTATAAATAGAAGGGTCTTTTCAATCCATTTTTACCATTTTTACACACTTTCTCCATCATTTTACACACATTTAGATCAGTAGGAATGCATCCATAAACCCCATGATCATAATGACTCTAACTCTCATGTTGTTGTAAGCATACACCCAAAAGGATCCTCCAAGTATACACCCAAAATGATGATCCACCAAAGCAAGTCTTAAAGATCTTATCATTTTCATCCACCAGAAAGCATATACATATGAATATCTACATGATTAGAGATCTCATCATCTTCATCCATTCAAAGGCTTTCAATCATTGGAAGTTCACTTAGATTAGTAGTTCATATCCATTAGACACATTGTCTTGGATCGTCACTATAATCACATTTGTAACATCATCTTGTATTACCAACTAGATTAGATGGTTTATGTGTTTGTACCATAAAACACAAGGATTGTTATGTTGGGCCATAAAACATAACAGTTGGGTTGGTTCTACCTGGTGTGTAAGAACTCAGGATTTAGCTTTGTACCAGATAAAGAGTAAGCGACGTTAGGTTGGTTCTATCTTGATCTAGGACTCGATATTTAGCTTTGTACCGGAAAAAGAGTAAGCGACATTGTGTAAGGTTTTCTCCGCCGAGAAGGGAGCTTGTTGATCTAGTGGAATAACTCTTGAGTTGGGTACTCGAGGAGTGGAGTAGGGCGGAGAGGAGCTCCGTGACCGAACCACTATAAATCATCGTGTCCGGTTTGCATTCTCTTTTATTTATCGCTCTCTATTTATTTTATGCTTATGATTGTGTTGCGACATGATGTTTGTACTTGTGTTGTAACAACTTGCTTATTCTATGCTTTCCATTATTCATATAGTCATAGACTATATTTAACACTTTTCATATTACATCAAATTTGATCAGGCATTTGATACAAAAGTTTTAAGATTTAATCAGAAACGTATTCACCCCTTCTATGTTTTCCATAATTGGTATTAGAGCCACGTGACTCTAGTTTTCAAAACAAACGGTTTTCAAAACTGAGTATGATTAATGTATCAAATTATCCAAAAACAGGACTTAATATGAAAAGTATGTCGTTGTTTTACACCTAGAAGTTTTGTTATTGAATATATTTGTTATAAAAGCTTGATTAATGAGTTAAATTTGTTATATAAGTTTACTCTAAAGCCTACCAAGTTTTTAACCTTTTCGTCAGGTCCAATATGCGTTTTTAGAAAATTCGACCAGACCCACGGTACCTTTTGTTAACAAAGGTTGAAACCATTTGGTAAAGGTACTGGTGGATCCGGTTCCTCAGTAGTTTTTTCAAAAATTTGATCAACTTTGAAAGCTTGTAGAAAATTAACCATAAGTCCGTACGAGTTGTGTCACCTGCCATTTCGAAAGGAATTGAGTCTACTTTCTAATAATGTTGGTTAGAGGTACTCATTAAAAGTTTAGGTAAGTAGAATTTTCAAAATACTACAAAGCGTACAAAATATTAAGTTTCGTATTAACATATAAACTTGAATTTTTGAGTCAGGAAATTTAAGTTGGTATTCTTTGAACATTGATACATCCTCTTTTGAAATTAAAGTATGTTGGTCCCTTGGAATCTGATATAAGATTTATGAAGTTAAACTAATCTGATTCCATGAAAACAAAGTGAGTTTTAAAAAAATATATATGAAGAATATAAAGAACAAGTTTAAAACACACATAAATACTTTTCAACGTATAGGTTCTTATTAGAATCATAAAGAATCTATGACACACCTTGCTTGCGGAATAACAAGGTGGTTGAATGACAATTGGGGTGTTATCTCCTTTGAACTTATTCTCTAACTAAAGTTATGAGAAATAAGAAAACAAACTATTCGATTAGAACTGAAGCTTCAGCTTCAACAATTTCTATTCAGTTTGTTTAAGAGATAAATGAACTCTTCAATGTGTTTCACATTAATTGGAAGATATAACATTTACTCTGGGAATCCCTTTCCTTTTATAGGCAAAGAGATTAGGATTTACAAGTTTAACCTAGTTTACGTGGCAAGCATTAAATGGGTGGTTGAGCTACCATTTAATGCACGTTTGCTTTCTAGTACAAGGTACAGTCCTTTGAGGAAAGTTGTTATACTTCTATACCAACTTTAGAA
The DNA here is from genome assembly GCA_026074375.1 of Tanacetum coccineum. Lineage (NCBI taxonomy): Eukaryota > Viridiplantae > Streptophyta > Magnoliopsida > Asterales > Asteraceae > Tanacetum > Tanacetum coccineum. Next base: position 4,608 of record BQNB010025452.1, read on the forward strand.
GTAACATTTCCCAAGGACGTTTCTAGTAAAGGTACAAGTCCTTTGAGGAGAAGTTGGTTATTTACTTTCAGTATACCTACTTTCGAAGGAAACATTTTTCCCAAGGAGATTGCTCTTTTTCCTGTTTGTGGCATTAAGCAATCGCTTTTTCCCGCATTATAAACCTTATAGAAAGATGAAAACAACAGAGTTTCAACTATTGGTTAAGGAGATTGACAAATGTTATCAGCTTTGAATTAGAGAGACCATAGCTGACTGAAGCGCTCTTACCAGAAGTCCTATTCAGTTTTTGTTACCGCAGACATACATGAAAGTGAGAGTAGATAGAGAGATCTACAATGTCTTCTAAGGGGCCTGAGAGAGCTGAGGCTGACGAAAAATTTCACGATCAAAACTGAAAGACTTCAGCTTGAGAACACTTAGGGGATTTAATGATTTAAATCTATGAAAAAGACTGGAGGGATCAAGATCTGACTAACAATCTCCCCCTATTTGATATATACAAATAAGCCTAGAAGTTGTAAATCAGTTTGTAGTGAGCAAATCAACTCTATTGATCTTAAACAGAACTGATATAAATTGAACAACATATTTGATAACACTTTCATGTTGTGCTAACTTTCATTACAATACATTTTATAAAAGGTAAAGTTTGTGGAAATCTAAGGAAGGGTGTTGATACGTTTACCGCTTTTTAAATTTTATGTTTGCTTTGATTATAGAAACCTTAGATTCGATTATTGTGATTTAACGCAATTTGCCCAATACTGAACAATTAACTTAATCAGATAAGTAATGACGCAAGATATTATGATAAGGATGCAAGGATAAGAGATAAGACGATGAAGATCAAACCAACATCACCGAGGAGTTTATTCAGTGTTCTAGGTAACGCAAAGCACCTCTTTGCCCTACTCACCTCCCCGAGCACCACAACTTGAGCGTTTTCTTTTTACTTTGTCAACAAGCTCTTTAGGCGGAGAAACCGTACACAAATTAGCTTACACCAATTTCCGACACTAAGAGTAATGTCGAGTTCTAATCCTAGGTAGAACCAATCTATCACAACTAACCACACTACTTCACGACAATTCACTACTTCACTTCACCACACTACTTTTTCTTCACTTCAACCTTCATTTACTCCACAAAAAACTTTGTTCACTTCAAAAAGCCTTACCACCCCTTTCTATACTTCTCTTCATCTTCACTTCAAACTAAAACTACTATCTTGAACACACCAATCTAACACTACTTACTACGATACCCTCGGTCTAATAACTTACAATGATAACCTACAATCTACTTAATATCAACAACATACAATCACAACATTCACACATATACAAATGATTTTACAAGCTATGATACAATTGCAAACAAGGTTGCAAGGACTAAGCTTGGATCAATTGATGGTAAGAAAGTATTATTTTCTTGCAACTTGAGGATTAAAGCTTGGATCATTGGAAAACAAAAACCTTTATGATCTAAACTGATCAAAGGAAAAAGGAGAGGTATAAACTAATTTAGATAGAACGAAAGTTTGTGAAATGGTGAGAAAATCAGTGAGGAATAGTCCAGTATTTATAGGAAAACTGGTCTGACATTTTGTCTGGGCGGTCCCACTTAACTGGGTGCCGGTCCCCTTAATTATTAAGGGGACCGCCCTTATAATTAAGGGGGGCGCCCAGCCTCAGACGCTCCCTTTTTTGTCTTTTCTGGGGGAGGTGTTTTCTGGAACATTTTTACCCGTTTTTAGGTAGAAAATTTGAATTCAAAATATTTATTTGAATAAAACATTTCTTTTAAATCTAAAAATATTTTGTAAAAGATATAAAAATGTTTGTGACATTTTTATAAAAAATGTGAGGTTAACTAAAAATTCCTTTGTATGAAAATGCATTAAGCATATGTTTATTCATACCTTTAAGTGATTAAATTTTTAAAATAAAAATTTACTACTAATTACTTGTTTACAAATAATTTTTCGTTAATCGTTTTTACATTTTGTGATTATCAAAACGTAGATAGGTCGAAAAATATTAATAACGTTTTTAGGCTTATTTTATCAACCAATCTCTCCCTTTTTGATGATTACAAAATCTAAACTCATTAAATTTAAAATTCATTTTAAACAAGTATTTAGTGAGTTTTTATGTCCATTACTCTACTTTTTTGTAGAATCAAAAAGGCTTCGTCGATGAATATGTGAAAAGTCAACGGGATGAACGCTCCCCCTTGATGTGTACTCCCCCTCGTTCGAGGGCACCATAGAATTGATCGTTTGATAAACTTTGCTACGGAACAGTTAGTTTTTTTTTTGAGGAACAAGGACGACAATTCTCTAACATGTAGCAAATTGGAAAAATATTTTACACAGGTTGATAAATGCTTAACACGAGTGTCAAGTTATTTGTGTTTAAACTAACACAATACAATATATTATATCAACTAGGCTTAACTTTTATCGATATGAAAAAGTTTCAACCAAACCAAAGAAAACAAGTGATAATTTAGAAAACATAAGACTAATGTCCATTCATTAAACATAATAATTATGTATAACACACAAGCATGCATGCATCAAGTAGAAATAATATGCTTGAAGCATATTAGTACAACATACATAAAAATTAAACTATAAAGGTCCTAGTATTCCTAGAATTTCATAGGACTTGCTTGCAAAAGGAGAGAGTTGGTCATTTATTTGAAAGCGAGAAAAAAAAGTCGGCATGTATCATGCTTAGTTGGTTGTTGGTGGAGAGTTTGGAGCGGAGGTGGTTGAGTTGGGAGATAGTACGTTGGTTTTTGAGGGGGGATAGGTGGTTGTGGTGATTTTTGAGTAAGAAGAAATTCAATCTAATGTATCTTCATCTCAAGGTTTAGGATTGTTTTTGGGTGTATATGGAACAAGGCAATACCCAACATTTTGGTAACTGATCCCAACGTTAAGGTTGAGGTTAAATTTGGAGGTAGGGTGATTGCAGGATAGTGGTTACGTTGTGAGAGATGCATGGCAAGGAGGTTTGATAGGTCTTGAAGTTGATTAATGTCAATCATGAGCATTTCTCCACTTGGAGATGGAGGAAGTGGAGGTTGAGTATGGTTGTCACCTTGAGGTGAAGGTAGAATTTAAGCATGAAGCACACTAGCAACATATGGATTGATCAGTAAGTAGGAAATGGGGGTTGAGATTGATTGATGCTTTGTGGTGGAATGAAAGCTTGTCCAACATTAGTGATACAAGAATCACTAAGTGAAAGTGATTGAGATTGTAGTAAAACATGGTTTGAATGAGTAGTAGGGGTGTTTGATTGATAGGAGATTGTGGTTTGGGTATTGGTGTTGGTAAGTTAACATCAACCTCATTTGATGTGTTACAATAGTTCAATTTCTTTCTCCAAACAGGTCTTACTCTAAAAAAAAAACCAAAAACCAAAAACAAGAAAACGGATATTTTGGCAACCCTGAAGGTTTTGGTAATAGGTTTATGAGAGGGAAGACATTTAAGAAGACATAGATAAGTGTTTTATGGTGATTATGTTGAGGATGAGGGATTGATTTATACTAGAGAAATGGTGTAATTAAGGGTGGATGAACATTGTTAGAAAGTCAATCCAAGGAATGTTGGTAAGTTTTAGGAAATTTTAGCTAGGTCTAGGTGAATAAGGGTCAAAAAGCAGGAAGAAATAGTAAAATTCATGCTTCAGGTGGCCGGTCCCCTTAATTATATGGCCAACCTCTTTAATTTTAAGGGGATCGCCCCTTTAAATTAAGGGGGCCGCCACCTGGAAGTGTCCAGAAAGTCCAGGTTTTTGTGTTTCTTTACGAAAATGGTAACAAAGATGGAATGTTTTTGTGGCCACCATTTTGCAGTAAGTCCTAATTTTTATGGCAACAAATACTACAATATTTAACAGCAAGAAAATAGGCAAGCAAAGTCCTAATTTTGTTTTTAAATGAACAAGACTAAGGGCGCATTTAGCACAGTAAGAACATGTAGACAAGCATGCAAGAAGGTAAAATAAAAGTTTTCAATAGAAACCATATTTAACAAATTGTTTTAATACTCCTAATATTTGTAATGCTCCTAAGATTTCTTAAACAAGAAAAATATGTTGTAAACATATTTAAATGAGACTTGTGTTTGTATTTATGACCCTAGTGTGTGCCTATATGCGACAAATGTGGAGTGATGATTATTTCGACTCTAAGAAAAGAAAACCTAAGAAATAATCCAAGTGCTCCTTGATTCATGTTTGCTAATTAGATTGTTGAAATATATATTAGATTATATATTTTGACATCAAGTGCGAGATCATTATGCATGATTTTGAAAAATATTTTTAGCATATATCAACAATGTATGAAAATAGATTTTTGCATGTACTCCTAGCCGTGAGAAGGATCTTGATAAGATGTATTGGGACTTACATATACATTTATAATTTTTTTTTAAACTTTGGCTAAACCAAGGTTACGTAATCTTGTATATAGATTATTCTCAGAAAGAGAGAAAAAAAAAATAAAAACTTTTTACCTACTGTCAGATGGCTGGCCCCCTAAATTGTATGGCCGATCCCTTTAATTTTAAGGGGACCGCCCGTTAAGAATTAAGGGGGCCGCCCATCTGACAAAAAATTTTCTTAATTTTTTGATTTTGGCATTTCAGTTTTGATTTCAGTTCATTGTTCTTGTTTACTTTTAAGTGCCTTATCAGTCATTTATGGTAATAAGACTACATAGAAAGTTTTTAATCAACTTGTTCCATCATTCCTAGACCTAGACGTAAGTAATTAAAGGGCTCATGTTTAAGGGGCTTAGTTAGAAGATCGGCAATGTTATCTTCTGATGACACCTTTTTAATGGAAATATTTCCTTTTTGAACATTATCACGAAGGAAATAGTGACGAATCTCAATGTGTTTTGTACGAGAGTGTTGTACGAGATTTTTGCTTAAGTCTATAGCCCCTTTGTTATCACACATTATAGGAATGTCATCTAAACTAATGCCATAATCTACGAGAGCTTGTTTCATCCATAGTGCTTGTTGACATGCCTTTTCGATGCTTACATATTTGGCTTCGGTAGTGGAAATAGCAAGAGCGGGTTGCTTCTTCGAAAACCAAGATGTTAAACAACATCCCATGAATGTGCAAATATCGCTAGTGCTTTTTCGGTCTACATAATCTCCCACATGATCAGAGTCCGCATATACTATGGTTTCTATGCCAGACTCCAAAGAAACCATAATCCTAAGTGCATGGTGCCTTTAACGTATCGAAAGATACGTTTAACCACTTCAAGGTGAGAGATTTTAGGATCCTCTTGGAAGCGTGCACAAAGGCAAACACTAAACATTATATCGGGCCTATTTGCCGTTAAGTATAACAAACTTCCTATCATACCTCTATATTTGGTGTTATCTACGAACTCACCTTCTACATCTTTCATGAGTTTTGTTTTTGTGGATATAGGAGTTTTCATTGGCTTAGAGTCTTCTAATCTAAATTTCTTAAGCATCTCTTTTATATATTTTGATTGATTAAAGAATATACCATCTTCTAATTATTTTATTTGTAGTCCTAAGAAAAAATTTAGTTCCCCCATCATACTCATTTCAAACTCGTCATGCATGATTTTGGAAAAATCATCACACATCTCTTGACAAGTTGATCCGAATATAATGTCATCGACATATATTTGGACAATGATGAGATTGGGGTCCTTCTTTTTAGTAAAGAGTATGTTATCTACCATTCCTATGGTGTAATCATGTTTAATAAGAAAGGCTTTCAATCTATCGTACCAAGCTTTAGGAGCTTGTTTGAGTCCGTAAAGAGTTTTCTTAAGTCTATAGACATGATTAGGTTTTGCGAAGTCAATGAATCCTGAAGGTTGTGCCACGTAAACCTCCTCATTGATAAAACCATTAAGGGATGCACTCTTTACATCCATTTGAAATAATTTAAAGTCTAGTGCGCATGCAAAAGCTAACAATATTCTTATGGATTCTAATCTAGCTACGAGTGCATAAGTTTCGTCATAATCAATTCTTTCTTGTTGATTATATCCTTGGGCAACTATTTGTTCCTAGATGCGACACCATTTTCGTCAAGCTTATTTCTAAATACCCATTTAGTTCCAGTTATGGTCATATCCTTAGGATTTGGGACTAATTCCCAAACATCATTTGATATGAATTGGTTTAATTCTTCTTGCATAGCAATTACCCAACTTTCATCTTTTAGTGCTTCATTTATATTTTTAGGTTCTATGGTTGAAAGAAAACAAAAGAAATTACTTTTGTCTTGGGCTTGTGATCTAAGAGTTCTTTGATTTAAATTACCTATAACATTTTCTAATGGATGACTTTTAGATTCTTTTATGTTTATAATTTCATTATTTTCTAAAGATTTATCTTCGAGATTATTTCCTAAAGGTCTTGTTTTACTAACCTCAATAGCTTCTTCTTCGACTAAATCATCATCCTCCAAAGGTGATGTTTTAGACGGGGGAGGAGTTTCATCGAATGTCACATTTAAGGATTCTTCGACTTTCATTGTTTGTTTGTTAAGAATTATATAGGCTTTACTATTTTGAGAGTATCATAAGAAAACACCTTCATACGACTTTGGGTCAAACTTGGTGAGGTAATATTTTGTATTAAAAATGAAGCATTTACTTCCAAATACTTTAAAATAGTTAAGGTTTGGTTTTCTACCTCTTAATAACTCGTATAGAGTTTTTACTAAATTATGTCTAATGGAGATTCTGTTTATTATGTAGGTTGATGTATCGACCGCAATACTCCAAAATTTTTGTGGAATGGATTGTTCATTTAGCATGGTTCTACTCATTTCTTGTAGAGTGTGGTTCTTTCTTTCTACTACCGCGTTTGATTGTGGAGTACGAGGAGTGGAGAAATTGTGTGAAATTCTGTTTAACTCACAATAGTTTCCGAATTGTACTTCATTATCAAATTCCTGACCATGATCCGTTCTAATTGACACTATGGAGCATCCTAATTTATTTTGAATCATTTTGCTAAAGATTTCAAACTCTTTGAAAGCTTCGGTTTTATTTCCTAAGAATCTTGTCCATGTATATCGAGAATAGTCATCTACAATTACTAAGGTGTAACGATTTCCTCCATAACTTCGTATGACGGATGGGCCAAATAAGTCCATGTGTAATAGTTCTAAGCATCTAGTTGTTGATACTAATTTTTTGGCTTTGTGACTTATAACAACCCACAAATTTCACCAATGTAATATCTCTCTATTATATAATATATCACTTTTTTCACAGGGAATTTTTTTTGCTTTATTACATTTCCTGCATTGCCAATATCTCAATATGTAGTGTAACTTGCATAACTAAAGTAGACGAGCTCATGCAACCTACCTATGGCAATCCTATCTACATATATGTCAAACAAACATCATAACATGTCAAGTCAATATCTTAATATTATTATTACAAAGTACATTACTCATATAATGTACAATTCGCAACGTTATCAAGACGGGCTTTAAACCATTATCGTATACCTCTAAACCCTAATTCCATGAAAGATTAATATCTAAAGTGAATGCACAAGCTACTAAAGCTCATGTACAAGTCATATAACATCTCATTTGAATAATACTTTCCCTCGAAAATAAGGTACAAGTCTTTTAAAGCATAATGTACAAGTCATTAATGTACGATGTCCAGATAGCCGTTTTACCTTTGTTTTCTTAGGAATCTTGTATAATCCATCAAGTACAAGTTACAAGCAAGTCATATACTTCATTTACATCCTTATTTCATAAGATTTCATGAAATGAAACTTAGAAACCCTAACCCGTGCAAAAAACTAAACCATGAACCGTTTCTTGATATTTATCCATTTTTAACTTCAACCATTACTCAAATAAGTTGTAATAACTTATATTACAACATTATCAATCATATTCTATCATCATTTCATCATTTCATTCCAATTATACATGAAATAAATCCAAGAAACCCTAAATGTGCCCTAATTTGACTTTGGACCTGTTTACTCGTTTTCACCCATTTTAAACCCAAACCACCTATCAATTAGAACATGTCTTATAAACCTTAATCTATCATTACAAGTCAAATGTACATGAAATCTAAGAATAAAAACTCAAACCGTGCCCTAACCCACTTTAAATGAACCCGTATACACTTTTCTATCTTTTTGACCCATTTCAAGAGTTTATATTGCATCCAAGCACCTTTATGATGCACCTCCTTCATACCTAAGCTACTTACAAGCAGCTTAACTCATCACATGGCCTTAAAAAGCTCCACATCTCTTCCTTTTGCACAATATAAGCCGCGGCACCACAAGGACTCAAACAACACATCAAAGCTAGTTTCTAGACCTCAAGACTCATCATGTAGCTTCACCACATCACCCTCTACCTGCTCCACATGTCCTAACCAGATCTCTAAGCACCCTTGGCCTCCAAGGTGAAATTCGAGTATAAATATGGTGCATAACCCTTCATTTCAACTCATCCCCCACATCTTCTTCTATAACCCTTAATAGCAGCAATACTTTGCTCTAAGAAGATCCTAAGAGGTCCTCAGAAGTCACAAGAATAGAATTTAAGTAAAAGAAATCAAGAAACGAAGCCTCGGAGTCATTATTCTAGGCGTACAAAGCTAAAAGTCTTGATTTTGACCCATTTCTAAGCTATAAGCTCAAACCCAAGTTCTGGATGTTCCACTTCTGCTCCTTCACTCTTATAATGTTCATATGATCCTAAATAAACTCTTGTTAAAGTTTTATAACTCAATTCATGCTCATTTTCCATTTTGATCCAAAACCGTACACCCGAAACCCTAATTTCATGTTTTTCATAAATCTATAAGTTATAATGATAAAATGTTGTTATAATTTATCCTAACATGCTTAACTAATGTTATTAGAACTACTTTATTGATTATTGAAGGAATTTGAATTATAAACCTACGCGTTTTCATTATAAAACCCTAATTCGACTCGTTTTGATTTCTGGCTTAATGAATCATTATTTTAAACTTTTGTTACATTAAATCTTCATATTTTAGCTTATATTAATAAGCTATAACCTGAAAATATCATTTTATCAAAGTTATAACTATAGGGTCTATTATGTCACTTTCCAAAGTGCAAGGTTTACTTTGTACATCTTTTAAACTTAAAGGACCAAACTTGTAAAAGTGCAAACTCAAAGGGTATATTTTGCCATTTTTCATTCTCAAGGGTCTAAAATGTAACATTTTGAAAAAGTATAAAAATGTATTCAAAACCT
>BQNB010025452.1:16935-59623 GCA_026074375.1 Tanacetum coccineum
GATGCCGGTTAGATCGCTTTTTGGTTTGATGCCTCGGGTGTTCGGTTTCGTTCATGGGAGTTAATTCAGTTGGCGCCATAGTGGGATCTTTCTTATTCTAATAGCCTCTGGTTGTTTTGCGAGTTCGTTTCGTTTGTGTTTTTCTGTTCCTTTTCGTTCTTTGTTTGTTGGATCATTTTTGCATGTATATCGTCTGCTAGTTTCTTTCTAGCCCTTTTTTAATAAAATTCATTTGCCGTTCAAAAAAAAAAGAGACACTATCAATTATTATTGATAAACTCTTATGAGTATATGTAAAACACTACATTGGCTATGTAAAAGTAAAACAATTACTGGGCGGATCTTATTTATTTAATGGTTATTTCTTTGTCGATCACTTTTTCCAGCTTACAAACACGTATTATTATTTTTGATTTATATGTTTTTGTATGTTTTTGAACGTTTTCGTCCGTTTGTGTCCAGTTTTATACCGTTTCATAACTTTTCATATGTTTTTATACGTCTTATTACGTTTCCGTCCCCTTTCACAAGTCTTTTGTACTTTTTTGTACGTTTCGTACGTTCTTTCGTTTTATTTATTTTCCATACGTTTTCCTTACGTCTATCGGTACGTTTTCTTTGTTTTCATCGGTAAATTACGTTCTCATACGATTGTTTTCGTTTTCTACACGTTTTCATTCTTTTTCATTACGAATTCTTCCGTATTGTACGTTTTCATACTGTTTTGGCGGTTTTTCTTAGTATCGTTGTTTTATTTCATTTTCTTACATTTTTGTACTTTTCCGTATGCTCTCTCCCCCCCCGCGCTATTCCCTCGCAGTTTTCTATCCTTTTGCACACAGTTTCTGTTTTACTTCTCTCTTTAAACCTTTGATCACTAACTTGCTTAATCTTGTTTAAGTGATCCATCCTTTGTTCTTCCCTCAAGTGCAAGAGAAGGACACTCGTATTCGCCAAGAAACGACGTATTGTAGATTAGTGATTCTCTCATATCTTCTTATAGATTTGATCTATATGTTTTCATTCTTGTGTAGTTGTGTAGATCCGGGTAGTGTATAAATCCGGGAGGCTTGTATGTGTGTCGGTTAGTATTTTAGGCCTTAAAATACTCTTGTGAAGTGGTAGATTGCTTCTAGCTAAGATTATGACTTGACAGTTAGCTTAGTGTCGGAAATTGGTATAAGCGACGTGTAACGGTTTTTTCCGCCTAAAGGGAGCTTGTTGACATAGTGAAATCTCGAGTCGAATACTCGGGGAGTGGAGCAAGGACAAAAAGAGCTTCGTAGTTAACCACTATAATTCTCGGTGTTATGGTTTGATTGTTTTATCTCTAATCTTTTGTCTTTCATTTTATATCTCGTAGTTACTATTTGTATTGTGTTTGTGTTGTTTGTAGTTAGATATATTGGTTGTCCATATTGTTGGTTGATCTCACCTAAACATGAATCTAGGATTTATATAAGCAAACAAATAAAACGTTAATTAACGGGTAAACTATTCAAACCCCGCTTTTAGTTTCCACAATCGGTATCAAGAGCTAAGTCACTCAAGATTTTTACAATACATATTATTTTAAAGCTTGGATCGGTCTTTGGATTCCCACAAATATCTAGAAGGGCAATCTATGCACAAACCACCACTTTGAAAGCGATAGTTTTATTTATTGGAAAAAATATATTCGAAACTTATGTGAAATCAAAAGATCTTGATTTTTGGTATGTTATTACTGGGGGTGATTCTCAACCTATTCAAAATAACCCGGAAACCAAATTAGATGAGGTTGTCCCTTTTGAAAAACAAAACGATGACATTAAAAAGAGACTTGCTAAATATAACGAAGCTAAAATGGTTATTTACAATGCTTTGTCTAGGTAAGAGTACGAGAAATTTTTATGTGTAATACTACAAAAGAAAATTGAAAAACTTTGTTAATCACCTATCAATGTAATAGTCAAGTCAAAGACAACAAGATTGATCTTTTGGTACAACAATATAAACAATTCGTCATTTCCGAAGACGAATTTATAGATAGTACTTTTGCTAGGTTTAATACTATTATTACTAGTTTAAAAGCTCTTGATAAAGGTTACTTCAGCAGGAACTATGTTATGAAGTTTCTTAGGGCTCTACATCCCAAATGGAGAGTAAAAGTCACGGCGATCGAAGAGTTGAAAGACTTAAAATCACTATCATTTGATGAACTCATCGGGAACCTTAAATTTTACAAAATGATCATCAAGAAATATTATGAAATAATCAAAGCTAAAGAAGAAAGGAAATCCCTTACTCTAAAGGCTAAAAATAAATCTAGTGATGTAGAAAGTTTGACTTTCGAAAATTAAGACGAAGAGTAAGTCATGACGGTTCGAGAATTCAAAAAGTTCTTCAAGAGAAGAGGTAGGTTCGTGAGACAACCACGAAATGACAAAAAGACACTCTAAAGAAGCCGAGACGACAAGAACGACAAAAGTGATAGGAAGTATTTTAGATGCGGAGACCGTAATCATCTCATCAAAAAATGTCCGAAACCACCAAGAGACAATAACCAAAGGGTTTTGTCGGAGGTTCTTGGAGTGATAGCGGCGAAGAAGATGATGATAAGGCAAAATAAGAAATGTGTCTCTTGGCCCAAGTATCTAGTGAGGTACATTCTGAATCCTCCTACTTTAGTGATGAAAACTCCTCAATAGATGATTTTACTTTAGATAGTGAATATCATACATTATGTATAATGAGTTAAAAATTAATCACTAAAAATAAATACTTAAAAGCTATTAGAAATAGTTTAGAAAAGGAGATTAGTGAGTTAAAAGTAAAAGTGTCGAGACTTGATAAAAACAAAGAAGATGATCTCGAGTTTACAACGTGTTAAACACTTAAAACTAACAATGAAAAACTCAAAGACGAAGCTTCCAAGCTAACTCAAATTCGAAAGAGTACACACTCATTAAATGAAATGTTAAGTCGTTAAAAACCCTCTGGAGATAAATCGGGTATAGGTTTTAATTCACTAGAAGCGTCAACTATGGGTGTAAACGATTCGAGCTGAGTCGAGTTTTAGCCTAAACGAGCTAGGCTCGTTTATTAACTACTCGGCTCGAACGAATAAACTTTTATAAATTAGCTCGAGCTAGAGCTTGGATATTTTTTTGTTGTTCGAGCTCGAGCTCGAGGCTCGTTTAAGATATTTTACCTTTTTTGTACTCTTACAATAAATTAACTTTCAGGCTTAGGATGCTCGTATAAAAGATCGAGCTTGATAAGCTCGCTTATTAACTCAAGCTCGAGCTCGAAAGCTCTCATTTACAATTATAATAATTGTTCTAATGCTCAAACTAAAGTTAATATAACTTATAAGCTCAACAAAGGTTGTTTAAGAACACAATATCAATGTTTAATAACATCTAAAGCTTAACTAAGTTTTAAAATAGGATGGGGGGTTTTGCTTATATAGAGTTTTTTTCTCTTGAAAGTTTTTCTCTTCTAGCGATGTGGGATAAGTCTACTAACAATGCCCTTTTTATATTTTAATTTCTCTTGTTTTCATACTTCAAACTCTATTCTTATTTTTTTTTGTCTAAGTATTTTAGTTAGCAAAGAAAAGATGATTAAACTTTTATATATTTTTTATTTTAAAACAAAAATGAGATTGTTTGTTGCAATAGTAATATCAAACTGAGTTTAGATTTTATTTAAACCATGTATAAAGTTGTTTTATTTATAATGCTATAAGGATGTGCTTTTCACGATTTCAAACACGTATAAGAAATAAACAAAAAAACACCCATTTAGCCATTAATCAGTATTTATGGCAATATTCTCAAACCATATATTTGTTAGAGACGTCAGACATAAGGCTACATAAAATCAAATGAAACTAAAATATTATGATTATATGAATTAGGAAAGCCTAGTATAATAACATCGACTTAAAGTTATAATGAAATATAGAGTAAGATTAAGCACCTTTAGAAAGCAATTGAGATAAATAAATTTATCTAATTTAAAATTTTTGCGACGTTGTTAAACATTAATTGTTATCGTTTTAGTAGTGTGTAACGTTTCTTTTATGTTCTATGTATATGTTTTCGTAAGCTTACTATAAATTTGTTAACTAAACCTATAATATCACGTGTCAAGTCATTTCATATACATTACCTCATATTAGCGTATATTTTCGATAAACTATATACATTAGACATCAAAGTTAAGTAACAATGTATATCGCTTGAGATGTGCTATGATCATCTTACAGAAAATCCGTTGGGTGATTTATACTATACGAGTACTCGCACACAACAACATGATTTTATAGCGACAAGCTTTTATAGTTGCATGATCATTTCATACATTTTTTTATAAACATAAATTCCAATATGTTTCACTTTTAATCTTCGTCACTTTCACTTTCATCAATTAGAATCTAAACCCTTTTTCGTCCAACAACAAAAATTTGATTATGAAGTTCTCAACAATCGGCTTTAGCATGTCATCATCATCATCATCATCATCATCATCATCATCATTCGAGATGACAATAACATCGTCACAGTTCCAGAGGATAAAAAAACGAATTAGTATTGGGTGCGGGATTGGGAGTGGGATGAAGATGTTATATAAACGAACAAAATCGGTGAAAAAGTAGGTGTTATATAAAAGAGCGCGAATTAAAGTAGTAAAACAAATTAGTAAACTTTAGTAGCAATCGTTGGTGAATGCAAGATAAATAAAAGTCTCAAATTAATATAGAAAATATTTTTCAAAATTAATATAGTGTGTGTGTTTGAAAATTAGATGCATTTACATATATAAGATGCATTTAATCAAGTTAGGAGAATCCTATGTAATTTTGTCCCATGCGGGTCAAATTTGCTGCTAGTACTTTGCTTCGTTTTCACTTCAAAATCACTTTCAAAACTAATTGAAATGCATCTAAATGGATAGAGATGCATCCAATTCAAGTAAAAGCATCTCAAATGGATGGTTATAATAGTTATCATCCTTCTCATTTTAAGTTTTCATCTTACTTATGTATTGCTCTTATGTGTGTGGCTTGTTTATATGTATTTGTGTGCATGACATATAATTATTAACTTGCGACTCAGCTCTCATTCAAAATCGTATATTTTAGCACGTAACTTATATCATGAATCATCGTAATAAGGAAAGATAACATATCACTTATTAGCTTGATGTCACACTCAACTTCATCAAATATCAAATTGGTTTGAATTTTACTTTGATACTTCATAATACATGAAGTATGTCATGTCTATACTTGTTATACGTGAATGACTCGTTTACTAGAAGAATTACAATGCTTTTTACAAGTTTATAAATCAATATAATTTGATTGAAACATGTTTAAAGATCATCCTATAAAGCAAAAGTGTGTAAACTTAAATCACTTGACACTTATGCAAATAAAAACGCACATTCAAATGCTTTATATAAGTTTAGGTAAGATAAATAAGTGTATTTATATATATTAAACTTAAAAGAGTTATCATTTAATTGTTTAAAAAAACTATTAATAACTAAAAAGCAAATAATGTACGTATTAGATATAAAAGATGAAAGTAAAAAAGAATAACACGTGTTCAAAAAAGTAAAAGAAAACACATCCCACATACAAATAAAGAAGAAAGAAAGAAAAATAAAAAGCCTATAAAACAAAGTATAAGGAAAAAAAGGAGGTTTACCTTCAAGTAAATATGTAACTTAGAAATAAAATATTAAGATACAACTTGAATCTTAATAATACTAGAAAAATAGTTTTAAAATTTTAAAATAAAATAAGCTTAAAAATTTATATATTAAGTGTTGGCTTGTTAAGCTCGAGTAGCTCATTCAACTCGTTAAGCTCGATTAGCTCGTTCGGCTCGTTCGACTCGTGTTTAAACGAGTTTTCGAACGAGCTGAGCCAAATATTAGTTTTCAAAGCTTGGCTCGTCAAACTAATCGAGCACTAATATTTGTTCGAGATCGACTCGAGCTCGTGAGTATTAAGCTCAAGCTCGAGTAAAACGAGCTCGAGCTCGAGTAGCTCGTTAAAAGCTCAAATCGTTTACACCCCTAGCGTCAACTAGTAGGTCTAAACAAGTAAAATTTGTAAATTCACAAAATGTGGAACCCTCTGATGACGGTCCTTGATTACAGGGAACGTCCCCAAAGCGTCCAGACGACCCCCAAATTAAATCAGGGACCGTGAGACTTTTCGAAAGAAAAAGAAAATTTTGTTTTATTTTCCAAATCCATTTTGGGTCCTAGACCAAAACATATAATCGTGAATAACGTTAAAATTTCCGTTGCTAGTGATGATGAAGTTAAACGTTTTTTTATACACCTCCTTTGAAACCTAGAGTTGGTTTTACAAAACCAAATTTTATATCAAAAACTCCATCTTCTAGGAGAATTAATAATTCCCATCCTCGATCTAAAACACCACAACCAAAAAGAAATGTTGGTCGACAAAATCGTCCAAATGGCTTTCCCGTAACTTGGAATAACTTTCAACCACAAAGTTACATGCTATGGGGAATTCGCCCTCCATTTCCACATCCCAACCAAATGCAACAAATTCAAGGGATGTTTAATGCTAACAACTTTGGACCCATGAGATATTCGGGACCAAATGTTTGAGTTGTTATGATTTATAAATAGATATGCCTCGAAATTAATGTGGAGCCTGACGAGTGGATCAAAGATAGTGGATGCTCTAAACGCATGACGGGCAACCAAAAGCTTTTCTACACCTACAAGGCATATAATGGAGGAAACGTCATTTTTTGTAGTAATCTACGCGGTAACATCATTGGCAAATGTACGATTTCTCCTGACTCCTTAAATATTGTTAATGTAGAGCATGTAAATAATTTAGAATTTAATTTGCTAAGTGTTAGTCAAATATGTGATAATAAATGTCAAGTGTTATTTCCGAGCACGGTAGTAAAATCGCCAAGAATGGAAAGGTCACGGGTAGAGTGTTGGGTCAGTTTCAGTGACCAATAATCCTTCACTTAGGATTTGAATACAAAATAACCTAAGTGTAAATAACCTTTAACAATTCAAGGTCACTGAGTGAATAGTCACTCAGTGAGTTATCTTCAGGATGCTCAGCTTGAGTCTATAAGAAAGACTTTAGCATTCAGTGAGGTGGTACTCAGTGAATGAAGCTTGAACCAAAGAAGAGGATGATGGGTTCAGTGAAACTAAAGATTAGGTGGGATAGTTTGAAACAGATAAGTCTAAGCTCTTATCTACCTGAAGTCAAACTATCCTGAATAGAGTATAAAGACAAGGTCAATGTTAGTACTCAACCTTAAAAGCAAACTTGTCCCATACTTAGAATAGAAATGTAATAGAGACAAAGTTGTACGATGTGTACTAGCCTATCGGCTTTGGGGTTAGTGCTTATCACCCATGTGCATGCGACCCTACCTAACTTATATATAAGGAACTCTTGTAAATGAGTAGGTGTTAAGTTTATGCATTCAAAGAAGTATCTTTCACAAACACACCTACTCCTCCAAATATACTAAGTCCCTGAGATAGCTCAGTTGGTTAGCATAGTAGTTAACTTTGCATAACACTTTAAGTTATGTAAAGTTATTAGTGAGGAGATAACACACACACATTGTCATTCAATCCCCATTGTAGTTCCGCATACAATAGGGTATAATTCTTAATAAAATAGTTAAACGTTAAAAAGTATTTGTGTCTCTTTACTTAACAATTTACTTAATCATACAAAATCTTTTCTTGTATTTTACTTTACTTAAGCCATGAGTTAGTTAATGATAACTTTGTAGTTATTGTTCACTAACTAAGAAGGAACAACAAGTGGTATCAGAGCAGAAGGTTTATAAAACTTTTTTAATTATGCTTAAGTTATTAAAACCTAGATCCTAAATGGCTGCAGTGAATAATGTACCCGAGCTAGTTGATAAAAGGGAGGTAGCTATACTGCTATTGCTCCCAAACTAGAGCCGGGAAAATTCAATAAGTGGAAAAGCGTATGCTTTGCTACTTAGCGGGAATGGAACCCTACTACTTAAAATGTATTAACTATTAAGGATGGTCTATTTTAGCCAAAACTGCTAATGCTACTGACAAATCTGAGTCCTATTGGACCTTAGTTGAGAGGAGGATGGTCATTCAGGACCAACGCCTTAAAAACATCATTATGTCATGCCTATGATATGACACAATGGAGTCAGTCATTAGTTGTCCAACAGCTAAAGCAACATGGACTGACTTGGTTCACAACTTTGAAGGTCCCTCAGATACCAAGAAAAACAGGATCATGAATCTAAAACTTGAGTATCAAACTTACAGGGCTAAACCCACTGAAAATCTCTTACAGACCTATACCCGCTATAAGACCCTGCTTAATAAGCTTGCAAATGATGGTGTTAATCTCTCCAAACATGAAATCAATGTTGGTTTTGTGAACAGTCTTCTAGAGAAGCGGTTAACCTTCTCCCAGGGACTGAGAAATGCCAATCATACTCAGACTCTTGACCTTGCGGATATCTATGAAAGGTTTGTCTACGAGGACAACCTTATCCAAAGAAGGTATTCTGACACTAAAAAGGCCTTCATTACCACTCCCTCAAGTAATGTTATATTTACTGCCTTATTTTCTAACAATGTTATACAGGATTTTCAAGAAAATTCTGATGATGAAGTATAAGAAAGATCTAGTGAGGATTACCTTAGAGATTTAAATCTTGAATATCATGAGAGATCCCTATTGGCAAATTTAAAACGTTTTATAAAAAGGATAAGCAATTTTTCAAGTCAAAAAGCAAATGAAAACACTGAATGTTTTAAATTGTGGTAAAAAGGCCATTTTGCTAAAGATTGTTTTTCTAAAACGTCTGAACCTTCTTACAAATCACCAGCAACAAACTTTTTACCAGTATCAAAAGTTTTCTGTAACACCCTCAAAATTTAGAACGTAGCAGAAAGGCAACATGAGGTGCTACTTCATAGTCACAAAGTACAAGTCACAGAAAACGACCTCAAAATGAGACGTTTTAAAATACATTTCAAAATATTTCACATTTGATACATTAAAAACATCAGAGTTTATAAATAGGTCCCAATAATGTCAAAATAACATAAGTGTTCAGGCATGACAAAATGTTTAGATGAAATTTTCATCGAATGTAATAATAAAATTTCTTTACAACACATTATTTTCAAAGAAATTTTATCAAATGTGTAAAGTGAAGAGTCTCCGAAATACATATTCGTGCGGCTTCCCTCTGAGCAAAGTACCTAAAAACTAAGATAAACATGCTAAAAAGTCAACAAAATTGTTGAGTGAATTCATAGGTTTTAATCATAAAAAACAATGATTAAATAAATCAAGTAATGTTATTATAATCAAACAATTTAGTGGACCACAAGATTTAAGTAATGTAGACAAGAGAGAACAAATTCACCAAGTCTAAAAGAATATGTATTATTGCACTAAGCTTATGACCCCGAAACTTTAACTGTTTGTGCCCCAAATAAACATAGGATGTTTGCCAAAACAACCTAACAAGTCCTTCAAGATGTTAAATGCACCATGGTGTACTTGAAACCAGAAATTTAAGGTGAGGATTGTCAATCCCGATAGATCTACCCATAACACTCACGCTTACTACATTAGTAATTAACGGTTCATGATAGAAAAAAGGGACTTAATTGGCAGTGTGGTAACTTAGGCAATAATATTTAGTCAACAATCTGGATAGCATATAATTTTGAAAGCACTTGTGTCCAAAGTAAAAAAAGCATGTAATCTCACCCCATAGAGTTTGTAAAACTAGTAAATGAAAAAATGGGCTATAAACTCACCTTATGTAATATGATAGTAATAGATAGCGAGATATAACCATCGAGAGACCGAGAAATAATAATGAGAAATAAACGTCGGGAAGCCGAGTGAAACTCTAAAAGCAACCTAAAAATAAAGTCGCGACTTAGAATTTATAATTATTAAGCAAATAAATATAAATTATTTTTATAAAGATTTTAGCATCTGAGACATACATTTTATAAGCATAATTTTTGTTAACGACAAAATAAATAGAGTACAATTTCGGACTAGTTTTAATGACCATTAAATGGACATGGGCCAAAAGTATTATTTTTAAATCCTATAATATTTATTTATAAATGACTTTACAAATCAAGGACCAAATATATAAATTTCACCGTATTATTCCATGACAAAATAAGGAAAAAGAAAGAAAGACCACGTGAACTTTGTCGCTAGACTTTTTGAAGATCCCTCATTCCTCGTTTCATTTGTTTAATGATCTACTAGTAATATTGTAATCCACATTTTTATTTATTGCAATTTATAAATTTTTAAAAGGAACAATATAGCTAAGTTGTACAAACATGATCACGACAATACAAAGACTAACATCTATTAGGACTAAGAAAATGATATATAATGATACGATCAGGCGCAAGACGCTGGAGGAAGACCTGGTCGTGCCTTTGAGCTGCGAGGATGTAGATCCGTTTACACCTCGAATTCGCAACTTTAGAAGCTCGAGGAAGACGCGAATGCCCAACAACGTGAAAACATACGATGGAATTGGAGATCCAGAAGACCACTTAAAGGTCTTCCAAGCCTCTGCCCAAGTGGAACGTTGGGCAATGCCCACATGGTGCCATATGTTCAACTCCACCTTAATAGGGGCCGCGAGGGTATGGTTTGATGAACTACCTCCAGAAAGCATCGATAGTTACAAGGATCTAAAAGCAGCTTTCCTCGCGTACTTTATGCAACAGAAGAAGCATGTGAAGGACACAGTGGAAATTCACAACATCAAGCAGAGAGATGAAGAGACGATTGAGTAATTCATAGAGCGTTTCAAAGTTGAAACTGGACATTTGAAGGGGGCCCTAGAGTGCATGAAAATCTCTGGATTCATGCATGGAGTCAGTAACCCTGAGCTGACGAAACGCCTCAATGAACGTGTCCCAAAGACTCTGGAGGAGATGATGACTACGACCACGACCTTTATACGGGGAGAAACCGTTGCCGCGTCATAAAAGAAAGTTCACACCCCTTGGAAGCCGCAGGACCAGTCCAAGCGGCACACCTCTGAGCGAAGATCCGACTTCCGAAACCAACTAAGGGATGGATGGGGATCAAGCAACTTTACCCCTCTGAATAGGACGCCAAAAGAAATCTTTGCTGTTGAGTTGGAGAAGTTTAAACCACCACCTCCCATGGTGACTCCTGCAGACAAAAGAAGCAGCAACAAGTTATGTGAGTTTCACAACAACAAAGGACACAGTACGGACGAATGCATGCAGCTAAAGAAGCAGATTGAGGAATTGGTAAAGGCGGGTAAGCTCTCACACTTTATCAAAGAAATCAGGCAGGACAGAGATAAGCAAAAGAATGGAAAAAGGAGGCCCCGGTCAAAGAAAAAGCTGCGGCCATCTATATGATACAGCAGTGACATAGGGTGACTCGACAGAAGGTGACGTTGAGTTTTGCTCATGTAAATGAGATCACGTTCCCTCCGTTGTCTGCCAACAAGGGAACAAAAGGTCCATTGGTCATAGAAGCAGAAATCAGAGGACACGCGATTCACCGCATGTATGTGGATAGAGGCTCCTCGATGGAAGTTCCTTACGAACATTGCTTCAACCGCCTCCGGCCAGAGATTAAGAGTCAAATGGTTCCTGCCACCACATCCCTAACTGGCTTTAGTGGGGAAACTATATGGCCGCTGGGGCAACTAAGGCTGTTGGTAACTATAGGAGACGCATAGCACTTCACAAAAGCGTGGATGAATTTTATGATAGTAAGGTCACCATCACCGTACAACGACGTCATTAGGAGACCTGGGATAAGAGAAATCCAAGCAGTACCATCCACGGCTCATGGAATGCTTAAGTTCCTAGTAAATGGTGGAGTAGTAACTATCCGTAGCACTATCCTGACGCCAAACGAGTGCACTACCATCACGACAACTTCAAAAGACTCCATAAAAAAGATTGAAGGAGGTCAGAAAAATTTGAAGGTATCAATACATCATGACTTTCCGGACCAAGAGGTTGCTCTGGGAGGAACGTTATCCATTGAAGGACGGACGACACTATGTGCGCTCCTGAAGAGGAATCTAGATATATTTGCATGGTAGCCGTCCGACATGACAGGGGTACCACGGCAGATAGCCGAACACAGACTCAATATCTGGGACGGATACCCCCCGATCCGACAGAAAAAGAGGGGCCAGGCTTCGGAACGAGCCAAGGCCATCCAAGCAGAGGTACAGAAGCTAGTGAAAGCAGGGATTATGCGCGAAGTCTACTACCACGATTGGTTATCTAACCCAGTCATGGTAAAAAGCATGATGGCGGTTGTAAAATGTGCGTGTACTTTACGAATCTAAAAAAGGCTTGCCCGCAGGATTGTTACCCCCTCCAGGAGATTGATTGGAAGGTCGAATCCCTCTGCGGTTACCCTTTTAAGTGCTTCTTGGACGCATACAAGGGCTATCATCAGATACAAATGGCGGAATTAGATGAAGAGAAAATGGCCTTCCATACCCCTCATGGAGTTTATTGCTACACTAAAATGCCGTTCGGTCTCAAGAACGCTGGAGCCACGTACCAGCGGCTGGTAGACAAGGCATTTGAAAAGCAGGTGGGCCGGAATCTGGAAGTGTACGTCGACAACCTGGTTATCAAGAGTCATACAGAAGCAGAGCTTCTAAGGGATATTGAAGAAACGTTCTGTACGTTACGAAATATCAATATGAAACTTAATCTGAAAAAATGTACGTTCAGAGCAGTTGAAGGGATGTTCCTAGGATATATGGTTGGCCCGGAAGGCATAAAACCATGCCCAGAGAAGATAGAAGCTGTGTTGCAACTTCTATCCCCACGGACAATCAAGGAGGTTCAGAGCCTCAACGGGAGGTTAGCTGGCCTAAACAGGTTCCTATCTAAGTCAGCGGAAAAGTCCTTGCCGCTCTTCAAAACCTTGAAGAAATGCATAAAAAAAAGCGATTTCTATTGGACACCAGAAGCGAAGCAGGCTTTCAAACAACTAAAACAACATATATCAAAACTCCCCATGTTGGTGGCAACAAGGCCAAAGGAAGAGCTAATAATGTACTTATCCGCCTCCCAAGGAGCGGTTGGCGCTATCTTGATGACAGAAAGGGACTCAATCCAGACGCCAGTCTATTTTGTGAGTCGGGCTTTGCAAGGGCCTGAATTAAACTATACCCCCAATGGAAAAACTAGTCCTAGCACTGGTCTTTGTGGCCAAGAGGCTACGAAGGTACTTATAAGCCCATCATATCGCAGTTATCACGGACCAGCCCATTAAGCAAGTCATGTCGCGCCCTGATGTAGCGGGGCAACTACAAAAATGAAGCATCATGTTGGGGGAACACAACATCACATACAAACCACGAACATCAGTAAAGGGCCAGATCCTAGAAGATTTCCTCGTGGAGAAACCAGAGGAAGCCTCAACGGATGTCAGAAAAGGAGGCCCCGCAAGAACCATGGACGCTATTCAAGGATGGTTCGTCATGTATTGATCGTTCAGGCGAGGGTCTGATACTAACAAGCCCAGATGGGGCAGAGTTCACCTACGCGCTAAGGTTCCAGTTCACCGCCTCTAACAACGAGGCAGAGTACGAGGCATTACTAGCTGGGCTGCGTATCGCGACACAGATGGGGGTATGCAGTGTACAAGTAAGTGTCGACTCTAAGCTCGTGGCAAATCAAGTTCTAGGGACATATATCGCTAAGGAGGAAAATATGATCAAGTATCTGGAAAAGGTAAAAACCCTAGTAAGCGGCTTTGCTAGTTTCTCAATAAGCCAGGTCCCAAGAAGCCACAACAAAAAAGCGGATGCCCTGAGCAAAATTGCATCAACCAGTTTTACACATTTGTCAAAACAGGTCCTGGTCGAGGTACTTCAAGAAAAGTCCATCCAAGAGAAAAAGGTGGCGGTCATGGTCGAGGAAGAAGGCCCAACCTGGATGACACCCATAACAGAGTACCTGAAAGATGGGGTCCTCCCGGATGACAAGAAGGAGGCTAATAAACTCCGCATCAAAGCCAGACAATATGAGTTGATGGACGAAATCCTCTATAGACGCTCATTTTTACGGCCGTGGCTTAGGTGTGTTGGGCCGCTCCAGGCAGACTATGTGATTTAAGAAATACATGAAGGGTCGTACAGCATGCACGCTGGACCGCGATCCGTGGTCGCCAAAGCCATGCGGTCCGGATATTATTGGCCAACCATGCAAAGGGACGCACGGGATATGATACTCAAGTGCAAAGATTGCCAAGTACATAGGCCCGTGCCAAGAAACCCTCAGCAGCCGCTGACTCCAATCACATCCCCGTGGCCATTTTACAAATGGGGAATCGACATTGCAGGTCCTTTTCTAGAAGGACCTGGGAAGGTCAAGTTCTTGATAGTCGCCATGGATTACTTTACAAAATGGATAGAAGCAAAGGCTGTGGCAACCATCAGTGGTGGTCAAGTAAAGAAGTTTGTATGGGACAATATAGTGTGTCACTTTGGGCTTCCAGGAGAGATAGTTTCGGAAAATGGTAATCAATTCCGCGACAACCCGTTCAAAGATTAGTGCGAGAAGTTAAATATCACACAGCGCTTCGCCTCGGTAAAGCATCCACAGTCCAATGGGCTTGTGGAAAGAGCGAATAGAAGCCTAGGAGAAAGAATCAAAGCTCGCCTGGGAGAAGGAAACAAGAATTGGATAGAGGAAATCCCTCACGTCCTTTGGGCTCACCGTATAATGATTAAGTCAAGCAATGGGGACACTCCCTTCTCTTTGACTTACGGCACGGAAGCCATCATACCCGCAAAAATCGGAGTGCCAACATACAGAACCGCGGTAGTGGATGTAGTGCATAATGATGATGAAATTAGGCTAAACTTGGACCTATTGGAAGAAAGACGTGAACGAGCAGCAATCCGTGAAGCTAAAGCGAAGTCAAAAATGATGAGGTATTACAATGCTAGGGTTCGCGGTGTCACTTTCAAGCCTGGGGACTATGTCTATCATAGTAATGAGGCAAGCAATGATATGGACGAAGGAAAGCTCGGACCAAAATGGGAAGGACCTTACGAGGTCACGGAAGTACTAGGCGGTAGAGCGTACAAGCTAAGGTCTATGGACGGAGCGGTCCTTTCGCGGACGTGGAACATCGCCAACCTCAAGAAATGTTATCTTTGAGCCACGACTCACGCATGGATTGGGTTCGTGACTAGGATCTTTAATAAAATAATCCATGTATTTTTTTCATTTCTATTTTTTAGGATATGAATAAAACTCCGCGAGGTCTAGCTAACCCCGCGTCTTTTTTATGAAAACATTTGTTTAAAGTAAATCTTGTTTTATTTCTTTTCATTTATATTATTTTGTCATTACATAATTGCAAACATAATATTGTGGTTATCTCTGGATATTCATAGGATAAGTACCCTTATAAATTGCTTGCCATGTAAGAGGGTTGCAACCCCTGCGGCCACGAATTCTATTTTCCTAATTTACATGTACCTAAGACATTAGATGCACAAGAAAAGACTCCCATGGAGCATATAAGCCACTATACGTGCAATCACAAAAATATAAAGTGTTGGTAAATTACAACTGTTGTTAATCACGGACATCCGTGTACATATTACATACCAAATTATTATTTTTTGGTCTAAAGTACCATAGGCGGTACAATGGCCAATCTAAGTTAAACATAGGAGGTAAGGACTTGGACCTAAGAAGCCATGGAGATTCCTTGTCTTCGGTCTAAGTAGCAGCATCCACTAGCAGGATTTGTAAGCCTTGAGGAGCTATGGTAGGTACTGACACCGGAATGCCATCAGACCTAGCATGGTGGGCTGAACCCACCTTATGGGTACGGCATACCACTCTATTTTTCTTCTTCTTCTCGGCACGGCTTATGTTTTCCGCAATGGCATCTTCTAGTATAATTTCCTCTTTACAAGCCCAAGGGTTCCTGGGGTCACGTACCTCCGGATACATGGGAATCTTGAGCTGGGAAGAGCTTGGGCGGAGGTCGCGGATAAACTGAGGAACATCCTCACCGGTGTCGCTATCCAAATATAAGGAGGCCATAATGACGTCTAGAGGCGCATCCTTCAATTGCTCTAACTCGTCGATTAAGGGATAGTTCAAGTCTTTCAAATCATGAAGAGCAGCGACAAATTTATTGTTGGCCTCAGGGTCATATGCCTCCACATCTGTCAATTCCAAACCAGCTTTCCATGCTTCACGCCATATTTCAACCCTTCGCTCATACCCTTGGCTATCCCCATAGACATAACATTGGCAAAAGCTTGCCTTAATTCTGTAGACTCGGCACATTTCATGACAGCTAGGCGCAATCCGTGCCTAATTCCCATCGACGACCGGCAATTGCTATCAACATATGAGAGTACAGCTCCTCATTAAAATCAACGCTCAGTACGTCCAACTGTGCATCCATTTCCGCGCACCGAGAATTCACCCGCTCATCCTCATGCTTCTTGAAATCCTCAAAAGCAGCCATGATCCTCTTTTCTCCCATTTCTTGAGCCTGTAGCATGGACACCTACTCGGATAATTGGGCGTTACCAACTTTAAGGGCCTAAAAGCGCATTCGAAGATCCTCTAGTTCCTTAGTCACTTCCGAGTTCTTGACTTCCGCGACTTTTTTCATATTAATCTCAGCTTCAAGCTGGGCCTCTAAATCTTTTATACGTTTCTCCCTGGTCGCTATCCTCTAGTCATGGCGCGCTACCTGGGCTATAGATTTCTTCAATAGTTTGGCCTCCTGCTCGAATCTCAACCTCAGTTGAGAGCCCATAGCCACTTGCTTCGCCAGGTTTATGTTGTATTGACTCAAAAATTCATCAGTGGGCAAGTGACGCAACTCATAGAAATACCCCGGTGGCGCTATGTGATCCACCACATCCTGGCAGGCCTCGGGGGTGTCTAGGCAGCAACTATTTGGCATGCCCCATCCCGGTTGGTAGATGCTTCCTGGGGACCCACTAATAGAAGGAGAGGGTGTAGATTTCTCGGAGTCTTGGTTTCTCGCGACTCCTTCCTCCTTGGAAGATCTGCATCCACGGAACAATGAAAATATGTTGTCAGCATAATTGTACTTGAAAATAATAATAATAATGCCAAAAAAGCAACTAACAGGTAAGGATTAGGGTGCAAGTTACTTACTGTGCGACATCTTTCTTGGGATTAGGTTGTGGCTTAGCATATGAAAGAGGATCCGGGTCACTGACACTTTGTGTAGCAACGGGAGGCTCCTGTGTCTCATGAACATGGATGGCAAGCTCTGTGTCTACACTCATATCTGCCAGTGACTTCCCTCCGCGGGCGCTGTGCTCAGTACGGGCGGCATCATGGTCTTTCCTTATAACCTTGGCTGGTGCGTTGGATCCTCCCTTACCCGCATCTCTCTGTCGGCGTCTCTTTTTAATGGTAGGCCCCATGGAAATTACTTATTTTTTAAGATCGGGTTCCACGGCAGCCTCTGTGGCCCCTGCATCATCTATCACAGGGATCTCTTGTTCCGCTGTGGTCGGACCATGAACCCCACCTTCAGCACCCTGTGTTACTGGTGAGGGAGCATCCTCATTTGAAAAGTCCAGCGAGGACCTCTCCACGGTGGAGGGTGTCCTCGAAGATGTGGAGAGCTCAGTCGCATCTACCATTTGGATCACGCGGTTCGCGGTGGCTGTCAGTAGCGGCACCTCATGAGCAGTTCGTTGGCGGGTCTCGGTCTTGACCTTGGTGGGGTTTAGAGCTTTGATAAGATTGAACAAATCCATTTCTGCAAAACATACAGGTAAACGTTAGCGTATATGGACGTTTATATATGTGGGAAACAAGAAAAATAATTAGACACCCACCCTGGTCGTTGTCATTTAGAAATATGGGGTACTCGTCGTCACGTAAGAAGAAGTTCCGGCTTAACCCCACTAGACATAAAAGCTCATCCGGTTGTTTTTGGATTGGGGTACGGTGCGTGTCAAGTGTCGCCACATCCACCACGGAGTAGGTATTTGCCTTTGGCTTATCATCTTTTGTAGCAGCCGTGCGCCAGGCCACAACAGTAGGGAACACCTTCTCGTCCACCTAGAAGAAGCGGTTGTTCCAATTTTTTAAGGAGTCAAGTGGTTTAGTATAACATTGTGGGGTATTTTTTCCTGGTCTTTTGCTAAAAGACATCCACCCCGAATTGTACGACGACACGTAGAAGACACGGAATAGGTTCACGGTTGGAATTATATTTAGTACAAGGTAGTTGATTTCGAAATGGCTAACTTTCGCCGCACCTATCACCGATAGTTGAGAAAGGTGGATTTGGTAGTATCCAAGGATGTTGAAGAGAAATTACGAGATGGGGATGAGAAAGTTTTCAAACTCAATTTTTTTTATATAAACGCCTACCTTGCCCTCTGGGAAGTCAACGATGTGATCCCCGAGACCAGGCAGCTCTGGGTACAGGTTTTCAGGTATGAAGTACTCTGATGAGAACTCTAAAAGATACTCTTGAGATATGGTTGACACAGCGTCCTCGAGTTGTATGGTGTCCCTACCCATTTTTACCTAGTTTGCTAAAAAGGCGTGGGGTACTAACCTGTGGTAACGAGAATCCGAGGATTTTAGAGCTTGTGCGGCTGTGTGTGCGAAAATGGTGAAATAATTAGATAACTGTGGAAGTTCCAACAGTGATTGCTTGCCCTATTTATACTACAGCCTCGATATTCATGCCCGGCTAGATGATTGACGCATGTCACCTACTTTTTATTTGAAAGGTTAGGATTTAGAGGAAGTTTAAACGGCTCTGGGCCCACACATCCTATCCTTTGTCAGTTATCCATGTTTTTCGATAAAGTGTCCTGATTTTTAGGGGGCGGTCCATGTGACGGTTAAGGTAAGGTGCGTTCAGTTCTTCCCCTTTAGTCTAGTAGCCGCGACCTCTTGGCCACGACCACGCCTACTAGACTGGGGGGACATGATGACGTATAGTACGGACCGGGCACGACCCATACTTCTTGTGGGCTTAACACGTATCGCAGTCACGGATCACGAACCCGCTAGTGTGTCACGGTCGCGGTCATGGACACTTGTCCGGGACGCGACTTTCATGGCACGGTCTCCAACGGTTGTATTCTGCATGCAACTGATTTATGCGCTATTTCAGGGAAGGATAACCCTAAATTAAGTAGGGGATATACTCTGCTAGTATAAATAGGCCAAGATAATGTCAAATCTCGGTTTTGCTTGATAAGGCGTAGGCCGAATTATGGGGAAACCCTATTAGGCATGAGGCCTATAAAAGGATCAACAATCATCATCATTGAGGTATGACTAAAAACCCTAATCATACTCGATTACTCTTCAAAAACCATATACGTACTCTCACGCCGGAGGCCAATCATGGGATCCGCTCCCACGATAAGGTTAACGCGTGTTCTTTATTTCTTGTGCAGGAGTCCTCAATGAAATTCACTTGGTGCAAGAATAAGGTTCCTCAGCCTGAATAACTACCTATTCTAGCCAAATCAGATCCAGCCTAACTTTTGCATCAACAAAAAACATGAAAATCTTTTACAAGAAAAACACAAGACATCTTCTTCAACCTCACGTTCAAATACCAAGACCAAAACTAATTCAAGACCACGTTGTATGAATTTGACACTATTTTCTTAGTTTCATGAACTAAATAAATAGTATTCATATTTTGATTTAACATCTAGTTAATGTATCAATCATGATTTTAGTTTCCAGTTTGTGAATAAGCATTGAATTACAAGACCCATAATATAGTCACTACATATACTTGTGAGTTATTCATTTATGTGTATGACTTTATTGACATACGACCTTGCATTTAACTTATATTATTGATAGTAGGGTTCTAGACGTTACCTCTAGCTAAAAGAACAACCGCGAATTAAAACTGACTCGGATACTAGTACGTACGAACACGATGACACGTGATCATGAACACTTATTCGACTTTAGCCATCACTGTTGTGAACCCATAATTTTGACGTGAACTCGAACCGAAACCCAGACCAACGCGATGTTCCAAAACCTTGAATCACGTAAACTAAAAACTAAGCACGGATGCGCTTTAAGCTCTTGGATGACCGAGTCGAGATGTTCTAGCGTCCCATCTACCATCTGTAAGCAATCGTTGAGCACGATTCTAGCTCGTGTGCTCAGATTAGGCGTAGCGATCAAGATGTTGTTTATAGTGTGTAAGTTGGCTTGGATGGTTTCCTTTATTTTAGTGATGGAAGTTTTGATAGCGTCCTTTAATTTTTAGTAAGGAGGTTTCGGGTAATGGAGAATAAGGTAGAGTAGCATATATATCTAGGTATAAGGTGGTGGTACATGATGATTTGATGAGACATGATGTGGTTATGGAGTTTGAATCACTTATATACACTACTACATATGAACTGAGTAATAATGCATAAAGAAATTAAAGTGTGTTGATAAAATGATACTAGGTGTCCCCCACTACTTAAAAAAAATCTCGAACCAAATCCCATATACATGCATGCCTATAAATCCAGTAATGAACACATGGCATAAGTTCTTAATTTCATCCTATAGTGGGATAAAAGAGATTTTATGAGTTTATTTTGTGTAAAATTTTGAATAGAGAGTATTTTTAAAGCCAACGGGTAAAAATGTATAATATTATAAAAGTTTAGGCGGAACCACGAAGCGAAAACGTATACGATAAAAATAAAATTAAATCATATGGAATATTTTTCTGAAATAATAAAAATATGTAGAGCACGTAGACTAATATTTAGTCTAAAGTCGGATTCACGTTTATTAAATGTTTTATTACGAACGCGAGACAACCTATTCGGTTAACTGGAAAATATATTATTATTATTATTATTATTTTTTGAAAAATTAAAATAAATAATAAAGTACGGGGTTAAAATAATGACATGAAATTTACGAAGTATTACATTTTCAACTCAAGTTTACTCCAAAACTTATTCAGTTCTCTCAGTCCTCAAACAGTCAAACTGATCCTAAGATTCAGAAAGACTATAAGGCTGAATATAAGAAAATGAAATCTAAACTTGCTCTCATGGAAGCAAGTCCTTCTACCCCTCAAGCTCCCAAAACCTTTCAAACAAAGAACAAAAACTTAGTTGCAGAAACCTTTGATTGGGATGAGGAAGAAGTAACTGATGATGAAGAAGTCACTTAGGTCAAGGTACTGATGGCTCTAGCTGAGGATGAACTCACTGTATGAAAGAATCATGCTCGCAATGGTGAATGGATTGAAATCACTATAAGAAAGAAACACATCATGGAGCTCATTTGGTACCTGGACAATGGATGCTCAAGGAGTATGACTTGTGTTAAGAGTTATCTGCACAAATATGTAGAGCAACCAGGTCATAAGGTAGAATTTGGTGATAATTCATGTGTTACTGAGGGATATGGTTCAATAAACTGTGGGTATACTTTTTACTAAAGTAGCCTTTGTAAATGGTCTTAAATACAATTTAATTAGCATAAGTTAACTCTGTGATGCTAAATATATTGTACAATTTGATAATAAGCAAGGAACAATCTTTAATGCTAACAAAGAATTATCCTGATAGCACCTAGAAGAAATGATGTATATGTCCTTGACATGACAACATTAACTTCTAATAGAGTTTGCTTTTTGTCAAAGCCTCAGAAAATGTAAACTGGCTATGGTATAAAAGGATATCTCATCTCAATTTCAAAAGCATTATTAAACTTGAAAAATGAAACAAAGTTGTTGGTATTCATTCACTAGTTTATTCAAAAGATAAACCTTGTTCAGCTTGTGAAAAAAGGAAAGCACCAAAGAGCTTCATTAAAACTAAACAAAACTTCTCTATTAGGAAGTGCTTACATCTTTTTCATATGGATTTATATTGACCAGTCAGTCCAATGTTCATAAATCATGAGAAATACACCCAAGTCATTGTTGATGAATACTCAAGGTATAAATGGGTTTATTTTCTCAGGAAGAAAAGTCAAGCACCTGAAATGATTATGTCTTTTATCACACTGGTAGAAAACCAAAATGATGTTAAAGTCAAACAAATAAGAACTGATAATGGGACTGAGTTTAAAAATCATGAGCTTGAGAGCTTCTGCAATGAAAATGGAATCTCTCAAAACTTCTCTTCTCCTTATACACCTGAACAAAATGGTGTAGCTGAAAGGAAGAATAAAACTCTCATTGAGGCTGCTAGAACAATGCAGAATGGATTAGTACTTT
Organism: Tanacetum coccineum; assembly: GCA_026074375.1. Classification (NCBI taxonomy): domain Eukaryota; kingdom Viridiplantae; phylum Streptophyta; class Magnoliopsida; order Asterales; family Asteraceae; genus Tanacetum; species Tanacetum coccineum. The sequence continues at coordinate 39,281 of BQNB010025452.1, forward strand.
CTAAGCATTTCTGGACTGAGGCAGTCATGATAGCCTGCTTGACTCAAAATAGATCTATCATTGTCAAAAGACATGATAAAACTCCTTATGAGATATTCAGAGAAAGGATACCTTATATCGGCTACTTTCATGTGTTGGGATGTCTTGTGTTTATTCATAACCATAAGGATTATCTAGGAAAATTTGATGCTAAGGCTCATGATGCTTATTTTCTAGGATACTCATTCAACTCAAAAGCCTTTAGAGTATTCAACACTAGGAGACAACAAGTTGAGGAAACATATCATGTAACCTTTGATGAAAGCATAAAAGCCATTAGATTTACAAACACATCAGTAGATGAGATTGGAATTAATAATTCTTTTAGATATTTTAGAAAATGTTTTCGCTAATATCTTCTCGTATGATTTAATTATATATTGGCTGCATGCATATAAATCTAGAGTATGAATCCATGGATCTTAGTGTATGTCATGTTTTGAGGTACATTGTTGGTTTGAGATGATTAGTAATGGAGTTAGGCTAGTTTAAGAGTATTGGCGATATTAGTGACACGAAAAATTGGAGTTTTAAAGGGGTTTAAAGCTACCCGTATAGGGAAGGAAATTAGCGAGTCGAGTTTAGGTGAGTCAAAATTTTTAAAATTAAAATTGGCCTAGGAATTATGATAAAGGACGTCCATATGAACGTTTTGATATATGGCACGACTTCTAACTCTGAAAAATGAAGATTTGGCGGCCATTAGAAGTTAGAAAAATGGTAAAATTTTCAATCAGCACTTGGTTAAAAAGTTGGTTGTCTGCAGAAACTTGTAAGAGTATTTTCATCATGTTCAGTTGAGTTTTGGGTCTCGGGTATAACTGAAAAGTTGTCCGGAATGTCATTTTATGTCAAACGCAAGTATACCCCATAATTAATAACGCATTTTGGTGGGTCGTTTTTGATAAGTCAAACTTAGGAAAAAACATTTATTTAAAAAAAATCAAAGTAGGTAACAATTTAAGAAGGATCATTAGATAAGGTTGAGATCGTTTAGACTTGTAAAATTGTAGGCGATGGCAAACTTGTAACTAATAAGTCATATGGAAATCTTTCGGATAAATGGCGGGATATGAATATAGGTTAAGGAACAACACTTAAGATGTAGTGATAAGTGATTCGAGACATGCACATGGATTCTATGGTATAAAAATTTACATATGTAGAAAATATATACTTATATGTATTATGCAAATTATGCATTTTTCTCTATAATTTATATACTTCTAATAGCGTACCACTAATATAGGTCGTGGTGGAGACGTCGGCGTCGCCATTGCTTGTGTTGGTTCCCTTATCTTGTACTTTTGCATTCGGTGAGTTCATAGCCCCTTTTTCATTTCTTACTTGTTTTAACAAACTCCGAGGGAGATTACATGCTATGTTTTTACGTGTGGACACAAGTATTTAAAAACCGGATGCTATGCCTAATATTAATGATTGATATTATTGCCTAAGTGTCGCTACTGCCATTTAAGTCCCCTTTGAATCATGAACCGTTAATTGCTAATGTAGCAAGCGTGAGTGTTATGGATAGATCTATTGGGACTGACAATCATTGTTCGGGTAATTTAAACCATGTGCCAAATCAAACGGACGCATTTAACATTTGTAGTATTTTCTAGGTTGTTAGGCAGGACATCATACCATGTAGGGCATCACCATTGCATTGATTGCAATACCTGTTAAACTCGGTGTCATGAGCTTAGTGCAATAATAGTTGTTTCGACATATGAATATGTTTCATTTTTGCCTTATTACTTAAATCTTGTGTTCCATAAATGCTCACTTATTTCTAAACCTATAAATTCACTCAAAAATTTTGTTGACTTTTCTAGCATGTTTTAATCTCAGGTCCTAAGTTATAAAGCATGGATGGGAGCCGCGTTGTATGTTGTCATTTTCATTCGATGCAAACTTGTCAAATGTTAACTGTCACACCCCGTCATAGGCGGAAACACGGGAATGCAACATAATGATCAATCATAACACAAGATACATAATAGATAAATACTAAGATGCATAAATGAAAAGTGTCATGATGACCATCAACCTCAATACAGCCTTGAGTGATGTCCCAAATCAAGAACACAACACCTAGTCGCCAATTATTACAATCATAAGCCCACGCAGGGATCCATATCAATCCTAGAACAACAATCCTCAAGTAAACAAATCCATATCATACTTCCAAATAAGCAAGACTTCTCAAACATGATCCATACAGGATACACTTAAAGTCTGCTATCAAACATCACAACCTTAACGATCATTCCCTTCACCTGAAAATGATACTAAAAATCGTCAACAATAATGTTGGTAAGCTCGTAGGTTTGATTCAAAACTCATTCGTTGTGCCAATATCTCAAACAGTTAGACAATTGTGCTATATGACAGTGAATATATGCAAAACAATCACAAACCTATGACTTAGCATCCCCGCTAATCATGTACCAAGACCTAGCATCCCCGCTAGTCTTATTACCAGCGTGTACCACCGCTATTAGTGTCGCAACCCCAAATGATAGACCGCACCTAAAGCCTACGAGCTGGAGTCTATATTATGCGATAAAGAACCACATAGAATATCATACCACCACATATCATTCCACATAGTAAGGTCATCGAGCACATAATTGATCTCCCAAAAACAAAACCTACATTATCGCATAGTTCAGGAAAATAGATCAAAATACATTTTGAGTTAACATTTTTCCCCCCAAACGAAAGATTCAAAAAAGTTGGCAACGAGAACTCACCTCAAGCAGCAAACTCAATATCACACAAGAAAATGCAACGACGTCCGAACACGACCTTGTCAAATTAATGTCCCATTTTAATTATTCATTTCCAAAACAATTTTCAGGTTTCGATGCATAGAGGTCAGATGCGTTGTACGCTTATCTTAACGTTTTAGTGGTGTGATGGTTGACGACTTAACTTCAAATGATACCATATCCCAACTCATATCTCAATATAATATACTTACACTATTTAAGTAAAATAGTTAAGTAATATAAGATAATAAATACTTATAAATATACTTCGATAAATCCATTCGATACACTTAGTTACCATAAATATACCATTTATACTATACGAAATTAAACGTTTATTTACGTTAAACATTTTAGAAAAGTTTCGAGAAAATTTATATTTTTTGTCTTTTAGTCGACTTATTAAAATAATAAAATAATATTTTATTATTAAATTGAAAAATCATGTTTTGAGTAAAAATTCTAAGTATAGACTTTTTACGAAATTTCAACATGACCCGTACGTTTATACAACGTTTTCTAATATTTTAAACCTTAATTTCAAACAATTTTACACTAATTCGCCATTTTCCAACAAAATGCCAAAAATCCATATTTCGCAATATTCACCAAAACGTATTTCCCAAACAACTTCCAAAATAAATTCATAAACATGTTTCGCTTTCCAAAAGTCCATCAAATCGCATAAAATGACTAGTTTACGCTTATTGGGCCTCAAGGACTAATAAGGATCCGTTAAGATATTTATATGTATATTATATACTTTAGGCCCAATACTAAAGCCCATTAGTAAATATAAGCCCAAAACAATAGCCAACAAAATAATCTGGACCACAATAAGCACTCAATAAGCCACGACTTATTGAGGCTTATTGGGCCATGAGCCCAAAAGCTCCAAAACCAAATCCATAAGCTTAAAAATAAGCTAATAAGCTACGTATTATATTTTGTTATCACCATAAGTTATAAAAATAGTTCACAAAATACGACATACTAGGGTAATAATCAAAAGCACTTCCCTTGTATTCCTCAAACTTGCCGCGAGCTAATAAACTCAAAATAAGCTATTCGAGCTTAAAATAAGCCAAAATAAGCCATATACAAAATAAGCTACATAGCAAATGTATGTTATCAACCATCACGACCACGATATCAAAACTAACAAAACCCAAACGTAGTTTTTATGAACCCACGCCAATTGGTATCAACCCGGATGACTTAGACCTTCATGTTCTTGATCAAAACTTGACAAATAAGTGTGTTTTTGGTAGGTCTGCTGTTCGAAAACAGCCAAGAAGGAAGAGAGAATATTTTTGATCTTTTATATGTTTTTTTGTAACTATGTGTGTTTTGAAAGCAAAAGGGACAATATATTCATGTACCAACTAGACAACCTTCCTAAAAACAAGCCTTCTTGCCCCCTCCTTGGTACAAATTTCGTTCAAGCATCCTAGTGGCTCGGGTTGCCTTCTTTTTATGTCGGGTTCACTTAAAACTCAAAAACCGTGACCGTAAAATATTTCCCGAAGTTACTTAGCATTTTTATTCAACTTAAAAATACTTTTCCAATAACCTAGAGTATTTACTTGACATATTTCCGCATTATACTCCCCAAAACTCATTTTGAACCTTATCGGACGTGTCGGGACTCGTTTTTGGCATTTCTCACAATTCACGGGTCAAACCACTCGGAACACAATCAACATAATAATACCCTTAAAAAGAGATTATTATACACCATATAATCATAAATCACCATCAATAATGTTATTTCACATAAATCCACCACCGTCAACACGGTACAAGTTCTAAAGAAACTGACAAACGTTAAATAGTCAAAGGACTAAATTAGAACATTCAAAACTCACTAAAGGGAAAGGGTTACATTCTACCCCTCTTAAAAGAATCTCACCCCTGAAATTCAACTACTTATCAGCACTAACAGATGTGGATACGTAAGTTTCATCTGATCTTCACGTTCCCATGTGAATTCAGGTCCACGTTTCAAATTTCATTGAACCTTGACGATGGCAATTTTACTCCGCTTAAGCTTCTTGAATTCCGTCTCTAAAATTTCCACAGGTTCTTCCATAAAATTTAACTTAGCATCAACTTGGATCTCATCCAAAGGCACATGCAGTGTTGGATCAGCCAAACACTTTTTAAGGTTCGACACGTAAAACGTGTCATGAACACCATTCAATTCCTTAGGTAATCTAAGTCTATTGGCTACAAGACCTACCTTCTCAATGATCTCAAAAGGTCCAACAAATCTAGATGCTAGTTTTCCCTTCTTCCCAAAGCGTACCACACCTTTCTAAGGTGATACTTTGAGCAAGACATAGTCACCTACACTAAACTCTAGAGACTTCCTCTTCTTATTGGCATAACTTTTCTGGCGATCACGCGCAGCTTTAAGTCTATCCTTAATCTGCGAGATCTTCTTAGTGGTCTCTTGCAATAACTCATGTCCTATTAACTGACCCTCTCCAACCTTAGCCCACATAATCGGAGAACGACACTTTCTACCATATAAAGCCTCAAACGGCGCACATCTCACACTAGAATGATAACTATTGTTATACGAAAACTTAACTAATGGAAGATAAACATCCCAACTTCCCTTGAAGTCTAGGATGCACGCTCTAAGCATGTCTTCCAAAGTCTGAATTGTACGCTCGCTCAAAGCCATACTCATGTCTAAATGGGTTCCTAATGCCTCTTGCATTGACTGCCAAAACCTCGACGTGAACCGACTATCACGATCAGATATGAACGAGATCGGTACACCATGCCTAGCAACAATCTCATTTAGGTATAGCCTAGCTAACCTATCTATTTTAAAATCCTCACGCATAGGTAAAAAATGAGCAGACTTAGTCAATCGGTCTACAATAACCTAGATTGTATCATGCCCACTACTAGTCCTTAGTAACTTAGTCACAAAATCCATTGCTATCCCTTCCCATTTCCATTCAAGAATCTCAGGTTACTGGAGCAAGTCAGATGGCCTTTGATGCTCAGTCTTAACCTTTAAACAAGTCAAACACCTACTCACATAAATAGCTATATCCTTCTTCATACCCAGCCACCAATACATATCTCTAAGGTCATACATCTTATCAGCTCTTGGGTATACAGAGTACTTCGACTTATGGGTTTCGTCCATCATCAGGGTTCTTACATCGCCCTTCAAAGGAACCTATATTTGATCTAGGTAGTACAAAGCTCCATCACTCCTAAGTTTAATCATCTCATATATCCCTCTCTGCAATCCTGCAGACTCATCAAACGCCTCCTTCTAAGCCGCTAGTATCCTATCCTTGATACTCAAATGAAGGGTCATATCCATAGCTCTAACTCTCTTAGGTTTCACTCTCTCCTTCATACTCAGTGCATCAGCTACTATATTTGCCTTACCAGGATGGTAGGGAATTTCGCAGTCATAATCACTAAAAAGCTCTATCTAGCAACGTTGTCGCATGTTCAGTTCCTTCTGACTAAAGATATGTTGGAGACTCTTATGATTGGTATATATGACACTTTTTGTCTCATACAAATAATGTCTCCAAATCTTAAGGGCAAACACAACTGCACCCAGTTCCAAATCATGGGTGGTGTGATTCTTCTCATGAATTTTCAATTGCCTAGATGCATATGCTATAACCTTATCTCTTTGCATCAACACACAACCTAGTCCTAATCTGGATGCATCACAATATACTACAAAATCTTCTGGTCCATCAAGGAGAGCTAGAACATGTGCATTACACAACTTATCCTTCAAAGTTTGAAACGCATTCTCCTGCTCCTCACCCTAATCAAACATTTTACTTTTTTGAGTCAAGACAGTAAGAGGCTTAGCTATCTTAGAAAAGTTCTCAATGAATCTATGGTAATACCCTGCCAATCCTAAGAATGAACGAACTTCAGACGGAGTTCTAGGGGGTTTCCAATTCTTAACAACATTAATATTACTAGGGTCTACATGAATACCATCTCTATTAATCACATGCCCAAGAAACTGTACTTCTCGCAACCAGAATTCACACTTAGAAACTTAGCATACAATTCCCCCCTTTGAGTAATTCTAAGACTAACCCTAGGTGCACATCATGCTCTTCCCGGGTCTTAGAGTAAATCAAGATATCATCAATGAACACTATCATAAAATTGTCTAGATACGGCCTACATACTCGGTTCATTAGATCCATAAATACCGTTGGTGCGTTAGTCAAACCAAAGGGCATTACTGTGAACTCAAAATGTACATAACGAGTTCTAAACGCTATCTTTGGAATGTCATCCTCATGCACTCTCAGCTGGTGGTATCTGGACCTAAGATCTATCTTAGAGAAGTAATGTGATCCTTGAAGTTGATCAAACAGGTCGTCTATCCTAGGGAGTGGATAACCGTTCTTAATGGTCAACTTGTTCAACTCTCTATAATTAATACACATCCTAAATGATACATCCTTTTTCTTCACCAACAATATTGGTGCTCCCCAAGGCGCTTGGTCAAATGAAACCCTTGTCTTGGAGTTCCTTGAGTTGACCTGACAACTCCTCCATTTCAGAAGGTGCCAATCGATAGGGGGATTTTGCGACCGGTATTGCTCCAGGGACTAACTCAATCTGAAATTCAATTTCCCGAATAGGGGGCAATCCTAATAAGTCATCCGGAAATACTTCAGGATAGTCTCTAGCCACCACAATCTCTTCTTGCTTTTGTTCCTTAGTCTTAGCACTCCTTAGATGTCTCATTTTCTCTTCTGGTCTTTCTCCTATAACTCTAAGTACTTTGCCATCCGGTAGTGGTATTCTAACTACTTTCTCGTGACAAATTATCTCAGCCTTATGGTTGGACAACCAATCCATTTGTATGATCACATCAAAACTCTCGTTCCAAACGGTATCAAATTAATGTCAAAACACGTGACCTTTTATTTCTAATTTGCAACCTCTAATAACTTTATTAATCTCTACTAGCTGCCCGCTAGTTAACTCAATCTCACAACTGAATCCTAAGTCACTAGGCTCTATGCCTACCAGCGGTGTGAAAGTAGTGGAAACAAAACTATAGTCAGCTCTAGAGTCGAATAAAGTCCTAGCAAACGCACTCACAGTCCTAGACCTCTTCACATTCCTATCCTTGCTAGACTCTCCCCCGTTTCCTCTCTTCTTAGGGTTCTTTTTTATGGATCTATTCCTAAGGGCTTCATCGGTCAATGTGCCAGCTATCTGCACAGCCTTTTAGATGGTCTTTGGCTCTATTGTTGCCACCATTCCTCGAATTTGTGGATCAAGGCAATAAACATACCTTTTAATACTCTTACCTTCCGGGCTTACTAAGTAAGGAACTAACCTAGCCAACTCATGAAACCTATCAGTATACGCAACATGGCTAGCCCCGACCATGGCATGGTTCCACAACTCAGTTTCCAACTTTTGCATTTCATTACTCGGGAAAAATTCCTCTCTAGTCAAAGTCTTAAATTATTCCTAAGACATACCTATAGCGGCTTCTCAACCTTGTGTATGGATTTGAGAGTTCCACCACGTGAGAGCCTTACCAACAAATAGACCAGCAGTGTACTTCACCTTTTGACTATCCCTACACCCACTCATATCCTGAACTGACTCCATCTTCTCAATCCAACCGGTATACACTATTGCACCTCCCTTCCCATCATACTTCTTAGGGTTACAAGCTAAGAACTCCTTATAGGTACAACCCCTATGGTCGTTGTTCTTAATGGCATTCCTAACATCACCCCGGATGTTGTCATTGATGGTATCACCATTTTGATTCCTACCATTCCCTTGACCTCTACCTTGGTCGCCTACTTGGGCTACAATAGTGAGAAGTAAATTTTGCAACTGCTGTGCAATGATGGTGGAGAAGTCAGGGACTCCATCAACACCGTCATTCACCTTACTACCTTGTCCACCTACTTGGTCACCTTAACCATCAATCCTACAATTACCCTGATCACCAGATTGACCTCCAGTCCTACCACTACCTACCAGCTTGTCCACCCGTTCCCTCTCCTCGTAATGCGACAGCAGGCCGGCCAGTACTTTGGGTTGTCATCCTTGGTAGCATTATCCACATGAGGGAGAACATGCGCAACATTAGGTAGGCGGGATGGTCAACACGCATAGGATAACTTAATATACTATACTACGCCTACTACGGTCCTAAGGTGTCAACACCGATTTGTTTGAACGATACGCGTGAGTCATGATACGTTTATAACTATGTTGGCCACCCTATTTATATCCGTATCCTTTCCCAGTTGTACCCAGTATTAGGCTCACCCATTTCAATGAATGACTTAACTAATGTTATATCCTATATCCACATAAGCAGGTATAAGCGGAACATCGCGCATAAAGATCCTATAATGCAACTATATGAAGGTTCCTAGGTTATAGTCTAGGCCAAACCACCTAGTTCTCTATAACCTTGGCTCTAATTATAATTCTGTCACACCCCGTCATAGGCGGAAACATAGGAATGCTACATAATGATCAATCATAACACAAGATACATAATAGAGAAATACTAAGATGCATAAATGAAAAGTGTCATGATGACCATCAACCTCAATACAACCTTAAGTGATGTCCCAAATCAAGAACACATCACATAGTCGCCAATTATTACAATCATAAGCCCACACAAGGGTCCATATCAATCCTAGAATAACAATCCTCAAGGAAACAAATCCATAGCATACTTCCAAATAAGCAAGACTTCTCAAACATGATCCATACATGATACACTTAAAGTCTGCTATCACACATTACAACCTTAAAGATCATTCTCTTCACCTGAAAATGATACTCAAAAACGTCAACAATAATGTTGATGGGCTCGTAGGTTTGATTCAAAACCCAGTCGTTGTGCCAATATCTCAAACAATTGGAGAATTGTGCTATATGACAGTGACTATATGCAAAACAATTACAAACCTATAATTTAGCGTCCCCGCTAATCATGTACCAAGACCTTGCATCCCCTCTAGTCTTATCACCATCATGTACCACCGCTCTTAGGGTCGCAACCCCGAATGGCATACCGCACCTAAAGCATACCAGCTGGAGCTATATTTATGCCAAAGAACCACACAGAATATCGTACCAACACATATCATTCATATAGCAGTCATAAGCACATAAATTTGTCTCAAAAACAAAACCACATTTTGCACAGTTCAGTAGACAGTTCAAAACACATTTGAGTATCATTTTCTCCTAACGGAAAAGATTTAAAAAGTGGGGCAACGAGAACTCACCTCAAGCAGCAAACTCAATATCACACAAGCAAATACAACGACGTCCAAACACGACCTAGTCCAATTAATGTCCCATTTTAATCATTCATTTCCAAAATAGTTTTTAGGTTTCGATGCATAGAGGTCAGATGCGTTGTACGATTATCTTTAACGTTTTAGTGGTGTGATGGTTGATGACTTAACTTCAAATGATACCATATCCCAACTCATATCTTAGTATAATATACTTACACTATTTAAGTAAAATAGTTAAGTAATATAAGATAATAAATACTTATAAATATACTTCGATAAATCCATTCGGTACACTTAGTTACCATAAATATACCATTTATACTATACGAAATGAAACGTTTATTTATGTTAAACATTTTAGAGAAGTTTCAAGAAAATTTATATTTTTCGTCTTTTATTCGACTTATTAAAATAATAAAATAATATTTTATTATTAAATTGAAAAATCACGTTTTGAGTAAAAATTCTAAGTATAGACTTTTTACGAAATTTCGACATGACCCGTACATTTATACAACGTTTTCCGTGGTTTTAAACCTTAATTTCAAACAATTTTACACTAATTCGCCATTTTCCAACAAAATGCCAAAAATCCATATTTCGCAATGTTCACCAAAACATACTTCCCAAACGACTTCCAAAATAAATTCATAAACATGTTTCGCTTTCTAAAAGTCCGTCAAATATCTTAAAATGACTAGTTTACACTTATTGGGCCTCAAGGCTTAATAAGGATCCGTTAAGATATTTATATGTATATTACATACTTTAGGCCCAATACTAAAGCCCATTAGTAAATATAAGCCCAAAACAATAGCTAACAAAATAGTCCGGACCACAATAAGCACTCAATAAGCCACGGGTTATTGAGGCTTATTGGGCCGTGAGCCCAAAAACTCTTAAACCAAATTCATAAGCTTAAAAATAAGCTAATAAGCTACATATTCTATTTGGTTATCACCATAAGCTATAAAAATAGTCCACAAAATACGACATACTAGGGTAATAATCAAAAGCACTTCTCTTGTATTCCTCAAACTTGTCGTGAGCTAATAAGCTCAAAATAAGCTATTCGAGCAAAATAAATAAGCCATATACAAAATAAGCTACATAGAAAATATATATTTTTCAACCATCACGACCACGATATCAAAAATAACAAAACCTTATCCTTCTTTTATTTCTATTCGAACCAACGCACCCTTTTATAACTTTTCGCAAACTTTTCATTTTTGATTTTTAACAAACGGGCCGTACAACTAACATCTATGCATCATTTAACACTCAAAAGTACAAGTTAAATAAAATTTTATAAAACTTACAAAGAGGGTTTCAAAAGAGCGAGAACTGACGCGAATCGACTACCCAAACGTAGTTTTTATGAACCCACGCCTATTGGTATCAACCCGGATGACTTAGACCTTCATGTTCTTGATCAAAACTTGAAAAATAAGTGTGTTTTTGGTGGGTTTGCTATTCGAAATCAGCAAGAAGGAAGAGAGGATATTTTTGATCTTTTATGTGTTTTTTTATAACTATGTGTGTTTTGAAAGCAAAAGGGACAATATATTCATGTACCAACTAGAGAACCTTCCTGAAAACAAGCCTTCTTGCCCCATCCTTGGTAAAAATTTCATTCAAGCATCCTAGGGGCTCGGGTTGCCTTCTTTTTATGTCGGGTTCACTTAAAACTCAAAAACCGTGATCATAAAATATTTCCCGAAGTTACTTAGCATTTTTATTCAACTTAAAAATACTTTTCCAATAACCTAGAGTATTTACTTGACATATTTCCACATTATACTCCCCAAAACTCATTTTGAACCATATTGGACGTGTCGGGACTCGTTTTCGGCATTTCTCACAATTCACGAGTCAAACCACCCGGAACACAATCAACATAATAATACCCTTAAAGAGATTATTATACACCATATAACCATAAATCACCATCAATCACGTTATTTCACATAAATCCACCACCGTCAACACGGTACAAGTTCTAACGAAAGTGACAAACGTCAAATAGTCGAAGGACTAAATTAGAACATTCAAAACTCACAAAAAGGGCAAGAGTTACATTAAATTTATCAAAACTCATGTTAAGTTTTAAACTTATGAATATTTGGTACGTTTATGTCATTTTGAAAACTTCTGGGACCATGTTGTAAACTCTGATAATTTATGAGCATCGAATGTGAACTTTAAATTATAACGTCTCTCTAAGGTCGTTTCTTATTAATTGTATTTTGTGCCATAACGTCGCACCCCAATTTTTACCATTTCGCTGCCGCCAGATTGTAGGGGTGTGTTTTCAAAACCTAGTCTATAACCAAAATTTTTAAAAATTTTCTTTTCTTTCATTTTCAAATTACAGAATTCTTCATCGCTATCCGATATACACACGCGCAACTCCCTGAATCCTTATTTACTTTTCTAATTAATATTATTGTATTATATGATTATATATAATACTTGGCTTAATTTTGATCCCCTTTGTCTATCTTTTGGTGTATTTCCAATTATTCGTATCGGTCAATTATATAAATATTAACCATGCTGGTTAATGATGTTTATTTATAAAAGCATCATCGTTTAATTTTTGAAATTTTAATTTTATAAATGATTTAAATAGAATGTGCTTATTATTAATGCATATTTTCTCTATTGTTGTTACATCATTCTCTTATTTCATTTCTTGATTATTATCATTGTGAAATTTAACCCTGTGACTATGTAAATTCATAATAGAATTGCATATTGTGTTGATGATTAATTCATGATTATGTATAGCATTCTTCTATCTCATTTCTCTCCATGATTATCTTGTACCACGACTTAACATACTCTTACAAATTCTTACTGAATTTTGTATTTGTATTGTTGACAGAATCATGCCGCCAAAAAGATTGAAGAAGAAATCTATTAAAAGGTTGGTGGAAAAACGTGTGGCTAAAGCTATTGAGAAATATGAGAAGACTAGGGCCAGATCAGATAAGGCCGGAAGTTCAAGAGGAAATACCGAGAATGTTGGAGGAACTAGGAGTGTGCAAGGTTATTCGTACAAAACTTTTATGAATGGAAAACCTCACCCTTTTAATGGAACGGGGGGTGTTGTTGGATTGAGGTGTTGGATAGAGAAGGTAGAGCAAGTGTTTGAAATTTGCAAGTGTGCTAAAGAAGATAAAGTTATGTTTACTGCTACTACTTTCGAGGGCTGTGCGTTAACATGGTGGAACGGAAATGTGCACACCCTGGGTCTTGTTAATGCTAACCGTATCCCTTAGAATGAATTTAAAACTATAATGACAATAGAGTACTGCCCAGCAACTGAGATCCAAAGGATGGAGCAAGAACTTTGGACTTTGACTCTGAAAGGAGACGATATTGAGGCTTACAACAATCATTTTCATAAGCAGGCTTTGATGTGTCCTGATTTGGTGCCTACTAAAAATAAAAAGGTTAAGAGGTACATTTGAGGGTTTCCTGAAAGAATCAAAGGAAATATCACGTCTTCAAAGCCCACTACTCTGCATGATACAATCAACATGGCTCGTGAACTGGTCGAGCAAGCAGTTCAGGGTAGAGTTGCAAGAGTTGGTGAAAGCAACAAAAGGAAGTGGGAAGATCACCAAAGGAACACCAACAACAATCACCCCAACAACAACAACAACAACACCGCAACCGCAATGTCAACACTCATCACCAAAGGCAAGAAGCTACTAGAGTTTATATGGCTGCCCCAACTAATAGGAGAAACTATGCTGGAAATGCATCATATTGCAACAAGTGTTGGCTGCATCATTACAGCCAGTGCCCTCCCAAATGTGGTAAATGTCATAGGATTGGGCATCTAAGGAAAGACTGCCAAGTCAGGATTCCAGGTGCAGGTGTTAATTCCCTGCAGGATGTGACTTGTTATGGTTGTGGTGAGAAAGGGCATCTCAGAAATAAGTGTCCAAAGGGAAGGAATCAGCAGAATGAGGGAGCTCGCGCGAGAGCTTATGTTATGGGGACTGAGAATCCACAGCAGAATCCAAATGTGGTAACGGGTACGTTCTTAGTTAATGATCACCATGCAAGTATTTTATTTGATTCGGGTGCTGAGAAAAGTTTTGTATCTACTAAGTTTACTCCTTTTATTGATATTGACCTGACCACTTTAGACACTAGTTATGAAGTAGAATTAGCCGATGGGAAAGTTGTTAGCGCCAACACCATTTTACGTGGTTATACCTTAGCCTTATTTAACCATGTGTTCAAGATAGACCTGTTACCAACCCGATTAGGTAGTTTTGATGTCATAGTTTGAACGGATTTGTTGTCATACCATCTTGCTGTCATAGTTTGTTACGAGAAGATAGTTCGTATTCCACTACCGAATGGGGAAATATTAGAAATTCAAGGTGAAAAACCAGAAAAAGATCCGAAACTCCTTTCGTGTATCAAGGCTAATGAGAAGAAGCCTGAAGACATTCGTATTGTCTGTGATTTCCCCAAAGTATTTCCAGATGACTTGTCAGGGTTACCTCCAGTGCGCGAGATATTATTTCACATTGATCTAATTCCAGGCGCATTGCCAGTGGTAAAGTCACCATACCGATTAGCACCTTTAGAAATGATAGAATTGTCTAATCAACTTAAAGAGCTTCAAGAGAAAGGATTTATTCGGCCAAGTCATTCACCATGGGGAGCACTTGTGTTATTTGTTAAAAAGAAAGACGGTGCTTTGAGAATGTGTATTGACTATAGAGAACTGAATAAGCTGATTATAAAGAACTGTTACCTACTCCTTAGAATTGATGACCTGTTTGACCAGTTACAGGGTGCGTGTTGTTTCTCAAAGATAGATCTTCGTTCGGGATATCATCAGTTGAGGGTTCGGGAAGAAGACATACCGAAAACCGTGTTTAGAACCCGATATGGGCACTTTGAATTCACAGTCATGCCATTTGGGCTGATGAACGCGCCAACAATATTTATGGACTTGATGAACTACGTCTGCAAACCATACTTGGCAAAATTCGTAATTGTGTACATTGACGACATCCTTATCTACTTAAAGTCAGAAGAAGAGCATGAAATTCACCTACAAACGATTTTAGACTTGCTCAAGAAGGAGAAGTTGTACGCCAAATTTTCAAAGTGTGAATTTTGGTTACAAGAAGTCTAGTTCCTAGGACACGTGGTCAAACGAGATGGTATCCATGTGGATCCTAGTAAAGTTGAGTCGGTCAAGAAATGGAAGACTCCTGAGTCGCCCACCGAGATCCGTTTATTTTGAGGACTGGCCATTTATTACAGAAGGTTTATCAAGAATTTCTCTAAGATCGCCAAGCCTCTCACCCTGTTGATTCAAAAGAATAAGACATATGTGTGGGGCGATAAGCAAGAAGAAGCTTTCCATATTCTGAAGGAGAAGCTATGCAATGCTCCCGTGTTAGCACTCCTCGAAGGACCAAATGACTTTGTGGTCTATTGTCATGCATCGAAACAAGGTTTTGGGTGCGTGTTGATGCAGCGGGGCAAAGTGATAGCGTATGCGTCAAGGTAGCTGAAGATGCATGATAAGAACTATACCACCCCTGACTTGGAATTGGGTGCGGTAGTGTTTGCCCTTAAAATCTGGAGACATTATCTTTATGGAATGAAAAGTGTTATATACACTAATCATAAGAGTCTCTAGTACATCTTCGACCAAAAGGAATTGAATATGCGCCAAAGGCGGTGGATCAAGCTGCTCTGTGACTACGAATGTGAGATCAAATACCACCCGGGCAAGGAAAATGTAGTGGCGATGCCTTGAGTAGAAAGGAAAGAATCAAGCCGAGGCAAGTGCGTGCTATGAGTATTACTATCCATTCTGGACTTAAGACAAAGATCTTGGAAGCAAAAGGCAAAGCTTCCAAGAATCTTAAGGCCCCAGTTGAATGGCTAAGAGGATTAGAAACACACTTTGAATGAAAAGATGATGGTGGAATTTACTTCTTCGATCGCATCTGGATTCCATCAGTTGGTGGTGTAAGGAAATTGATCATGGATGAAGCTCACACTTCTAGATATTCAGTACATCCGGTGCGGATAAAATGTACTATGATTTGAGGGACTTGTATTGGTGGCCTGGTATGAAGAGAGTCATTGCTGAGTACGTTAGCAGGTGTCTTACGCGCTCTAAGATTAAAGCCGAACATCAGAAACCCTTAAGATTTAATTCAGCACCCGGAAATTCTGGAATGGAAATAGGAGAAGATAACAATGGACTTAGTCACAAAGTTGCCTAAAAGCAGCAGTGGGTATGATGCAATTTGGGTCATTGTGGATAGATTGACCAAGTCGGCTCACTTCTTACCCATCCGTGAAAACTACAAAACAGAGAAGCTGGCAAGGATTTATATCAACGAGATTGTAGTGAGACATGGTGTGCCGGTGTCAATCATTTCAGACCGTGATGGTCGATTCGCGTCATACTTATGGCAAGCTCTTCAGAAGGCATTGGGTACAAGACTAGACATGAGTACGGCTTACCACCCTCAAACTGATGGTCAGAGTGAGCGTATTATTCAGACACTAGAGGACATGCTACGGACTTGTGTTATGGATTTTAGAGGTAGTTGGGATACTCACCTCTCGTTGGTTGAGTTTTCTTATAATAACAGTTACCACAAGAGCATTAAGTGCACACCTTTCGAGCTCTGTACGGGCAGAAATGTAGATCTCTCATGATATGGGCTGAAGTTGGAGAAAGTCAACTTATTGGGTCAGAAATCATGCAGGAAACTACAGAAAAGATTGTTCATATTAAGGAAAGGTTGAAGACGGCTAGGAGTCTTCAGAAAAGCTATGCTGATAAGAGGTGTAAACCTCTTGAATTCAAAGTCGGGGATCGAGTGTTACTTAAGGTATCTCCATGGAAAGGTGTGGTACGATTTGGTAAGAAAGGAAAGCTAGCACCACAGTATGTGGGACCGTTTGAAATAGTAGAGTGTGTTGGACCGGTAGCTTATCGGCTGAAGTTACCCTAGGAGCTGAACTGTATTCACGACACGTTTCATGTGTCGAACCTCAAGAAGTGCTTGGT
The DNA here is from genome assembly GCA_026074375.1 of Tanacetum coccineum. Classification (NCBI taxonomy): domain Eukaryota; kingdom Viridiplantae; phylum Streptophyta; class Magnoliopsida; order Asterales; family Asteraceae; genus Tanacetum; species Tanacetum coccineum. The sequence goes on from BQNB010025452.1 coordinate 56,491, forward strand.
TGAGTCAGATATTCAAGTGCCTTTGGAAGAGATAGAGATTTATGAAAATCTACATTTTGTCAAAGAACCCATCGAGATCATGGCACGGGATGTGAAAAAGCTGAAGCGAAGAAGAATTCCTTTAGTTAAAGTTCATTAGGACTCTCGGCAAGGAGCTGAGTATACTTAGGAGCGAGAAGATCAGTTCAAGACTTAGTACCCGCATCTTTTTGCCTCCACATCGTCTGCTACCGACGCTAGTTGAACTCTGGGGACCAGAGTTCCCTAATGGGGGCCGACTGTGAGAATTCATGAATTCGAGTAAATAATTAAATTTTATTTTATTACTATTTTTACTATTAAGTAAAAATTTTACTTTTACTTTTACCCGACTTGGCAAATTTCATGTTCCTAGTCAAGTTTGAGTCGTGTTGAGATTTATTCTGTCTACGTGCCTATCGTAGTTTGATATTTCTATTATTCACCCCTAAGTTCATTAAACTTTACTTTTACCATTTTCATATTTTTTCTCTGGAAGTTCATTTATTTTTATTTTGTATTTCCTGACTTTTCCCCTGTATTTACCGGTAACGCGTTAAAAATGATATTTTTACAAGTTTAATACTTTAACTGAATGTTTGGGCTTAAATAAGAACATAATTGATAAAATAAAAATTTTACCAAAGCCCATACCCCTTTCTTTTTTTTGGTCGGCTGCCAAAACCCAAACAAACAACCCTTAATTGATTTTATTTTTTTACAAATTTAGAAGTATAGTAGACTTGGACTTATATATAAAGTTATAAGCCAATTCAAACAAACCATAAAACACACACAGTTAAATAAACCGACCCTTCCCTTCCCCTTTTTCCTCTCTGTTCGTCGACCTCCACACCCAAAACCATCAAAACCATCATCAAACTTCTTAAAATCAATTCCATTTAATCTCAAATCACTCCTAAACTAAACCCCATCATTCCTTAACCAAAAGAAACCACCATGCATAATCTTTGTGAAGTTATTGATTTTTGAGGGTTTTTTATTTTGAAGGGTTTAATTAAATTGGGTATAATTGAAGCATCAAGGGTGTATATGCAAGGGTTTTTACAAGTTCTTGAGCAATAAAAAGCTAGGGTTTTATCAAAAAGGGGTGTTTGATTTTCGGCAAATAAAGAATAACAAAATGGTTTTCTTGTTTGATCATTGTCTTCTATTCCTAGTGTTTGTAAGTGTTATCTAAACCTTATATGTTGATTTAATTATATATTGGGTCATGCATGTAAATCTATAGTATGAATCCATGGATCTTAGTGCATGTCGTGTTTTGAGGTACATTGTTGGTTTGAGATAATTAGTAATGGAGTTTGGCTAGTTTAAGAGTATTGGTGATGTTAGTGATACGAAAAATTAGAGTTTTGAAGGGGTTTAAAGCTACCCGTATAGGGCAGAAAATTAGCGAGTCGAGTTTGGGCGAGTCAAAATTTTTAAAATTGAAATTGGCCTTGGAATTATGATAGAGTACGTCCATATGAACGTTTCAATATATGGCACGATTTCTAACTCTCAAAAACGAAGATTTGGCGGCCATTAGAAGTTAGGAAAATGGTAAAATTTCCAATCAGCACTTGGTTAAAAAGTTGGTATTCTGCAGAAACTTGTAAGAGCATTTTCATCATGTTCGGTCGAGTTTTGGGTCTCGGGTATAACTAAAAAGTTGTCCAAAATGTTATTTTATGTCAAATGCTAGTATACCCTATAATTAATAACGCATTTTGGCGGGTCGTTTTTGATAAGTCAAACTTAGGAAAAAACATATATTTAAAAAAAATCAAAGTAGGTAACAATTTAAGAAGGATCATTAGATAAGGTTGAGATCGTTTAGAATTGTAAAATTGTAGCGATGGAAAATTTGTAACTAATAGGTCATATGGAAACCTTTCGGATAAATGGCATGATATGAATATGGGTTAAGGAACAACACTTAAGATGTAGTGATAAGTGATTCGAGACATGCACATGGATTCTATGGTATAAAATTTTACGTATGTAGTAAATATTTACTTATATGTATTTATGCAAATTATGCATTTTTCTCTATAATTTATATACTTCTAATAGCGCACCACTAATATAGGTCGTGGTTGAGACTTTGGCATCGTCTTTGCTTGTGTTGGTTCCATTATCTTGTACTTTGCATTCGGTGAGTTCATAGCCCCTTTTTTCATTTCTTACTTGTTTTATAAAACTCCGGTGGAGAACCGTATGCTATGCCTGATATTATTGCCTAAGTGTCGCTACTGCCATTTAAGTCCCCTCCGAATCATGAACCGTTAATTGCTAATGTAGCAAGCGTGAGTGTTATGGATAGATCTATTGGGACTGACAATCCTCGTTCGGGTAATTTAAACCATGTGCCATGTCAAACGGACGCATTTAACATTTGTAGTATTTTCTAGGTTGTTAGGCAGGACATCCTACCACGTGGGGAATCACCATTGCAATGATTGCAATACCTGTTAAGCTCGATGTCATGAGCTTAGTGCAATAATAGTTGTTTTGACATATGAATATGTTTCATTGTCGCCTTATTACTTAAATCTTGTGGTCCATAAATGCTCACTTATTTCTAAACCTATGAATTCACTCAACAATTTTGTTGACTTTTTTAGCATGTTTTAATCTCAGATCCTAAGATATAAAGCATGGATGGGAGCCTCATTGGATATCAAGCCGAAGGGATTCTGTTTATTTACATTCGATGCATCTTTTAACTTTTAAAAACATGTTGTCTTTTGGAATTGTGAAGCTTTTGTTTAAACAAATGTATGTCGAAGGTTTATGACACTTTTTAAAACTGTGGGACCAAATGTGGAAACTCTGATATTTTGCAAGGCATCGAATGAAACTTTGTTTTAAACGTCTTTTTTAGGTTCTTTCCTATATCTTGTTTATTGTACTATGACGTGGCACCCCATTGTTACCGTTCCGCTGCTACCAGATTTTGAGGGTGTTACAGATCGCGTAGGATTCGAGCAACGCTCGAGCTTAGCTTGAAAAGCTCAAAATTATATATATGAAACAAACACATCCTAAGGCTTGCACGCCACCACAAAAGCTATCATAAATGACATTTACATAGCTTGACTTTAACATA
>BQNB010025453.1:4801-59622 GCA_026074375.1 Tanacetum coccineum
TTCGTGTAATTCGTTCATGACTTAGGAAATACTTACAAAGATCATCACAAGTATAACAAAGCAACAGATCTAGGAGAAGCAATCTGAGGAGTAGTGTATGATTAGGTAAATACATCTTTTTATCATAAAGTTATCACCAATAGATTAGATATTATTTAGTTTAAATAGCTAAAACAAACCAACCTCTCAAACCAATGATTTTACATGCTTTCTATAAAATAAAAATACAAAAAGAATCTTCTCTTAACCCCTTAGAATTTTGTTAGACTGTGTTCGAGCCTTCCCAACCTATTCCCCTAGAGAACGATAACAATCCTCGAGTCTTGCCTATACTACTAGTACAACGATTAGGTACTCTGCCTAGGGGATTGTAAAACTTCCTGTGAAGTCTTTACGGACCCCGCATCAAGTTTTTTGGCGCCGCTGCGTGGGGAATAGTTAAGTTTCGATCATAGTTTAGCTTAGTTCTAATTGCTTGATTCCTATCAAGTAAGAATTTTAATTCTGGTACATTAGCTTTCTCATAGTCTATCTTTTCTTTGTGTTATCTATTTCGTAATCCATTTTCTTTGACCTCTACAGGAGACGAAAATCCTATCCGTACTCTTGGAGATTACTCCAAACCTAGCCATGAAGGCTACAGGAACACCATTGAGCACCCCTAAGGAAACAATGTGGTACCTATTCGATCCGACACCATCCGGTTGGTGCAAAATGGATGCTCATTCCACGGACTTTGGTCCGAGGATCCAAACCAATACCTTAAGGATTTTCTTAAACTAGTGGACTAATTTGACCTTAACGGTGACAATAGGGAAAGAGCGCGCCTGCGTTTATTTCAATTTTCCCTTCGCGATCAAGCTAGCAATTGGCTTGAACGTCTTCCAGCAGGATCCATCTCCACATGGGAGGATCTTACTACTCGTTTCCTTGCTTAATTCTTTCCACCAAGAAGGACTACAAAACTCCGCAATGACATCCTTATGTTCCAACAACATCAAGGAGAGTCTCTTTCTGAAGCATTGACTCATTTTAAGGACTTACTCCAAAAAGTCCCTCATTATGGCATCGATATTTGGCTCAAAGTCTAAATCTTTTATGACCATGTCAATCCCGTCACAAGACGAACCATCGATCAGTCGGCCGGTGGCAAGCTTCATGACAGAAACATCGAAGAATCCTGGGCATTATTTAAGGACCTCGCCCTCTATGACAACGAAAGTTGGAATGACCCAAGGGACTTCGCTAAATCGGTCAAGGCAATCTCTCTACCTCAAGATGCCCTGAGTACATCCGAATGTCATCTAATCGAGCTCAAAAATCAAGTACAACGCTTGATGGAAGCTCATCTTGCTCCTAAACAACCTGTTCAAGTGAACAAAATCTCTTCTTCATGCGAAATTTGTAGTGGTCCCCACGACACTCAATACTGCATGGAAAATCCCGAGCAAGCTTTTGTTGATTATGTGTCCTCGCGTACCGACGAAGCTCGGAGTTACAGTGGTCACTTTCAACCCGACAAAACAATCAGGGACCTACCTATAAACCATCATGAAAAGTCATCCAAACTTAGGTGGAGACCACCCCAAATTACAAAACAATTTTTTAAACCCACCTAATCGGTTTTACCAACATTTCATTCCCCGATCCCTTCCTCAACAACAATCCTCCAAAATTTCACCAATCAAAAACAAAATCTCGAAGGATTGGTGTCCAACTTCATGGCATCTCAAGACACTAGATTGTCTAAGTTTGAAGCCGATTTCAAACAACAACAAGGTGAGATGACCAATAAAATTGAACACAACAGTCGCAATCTTGAATAGATGAGAGGTGTCATCTTGAAAGGCCATCACAGATCGAATAATGAGGAGCACTGACTCCAAGCGACATTGGATAAAGAACACCCAAACTGAAATATTTAACTCCACCACTTTAGTTTTGTCTGCTCATTCTTACCCAACTGATGACCCCTAGTGCTCTACCCGTATCCATAGTTCAATCAATGCCATCACAATATATCCCAAGCAAACAAAGAAACCTCATAGGAACAAATCAGAAGGAGAAAAGCAAGAAGAAAGGAGCAACCCAGAAAACATCGACACCACCCCGCCCTCACCACCTGATCCATCGATTTCATTCATCACGAAAAAAGTTCGTAAACTCAATTCGTTCCTTGAATCGTCTGGCTTGGTTCCTAAATCTCCCTGACACCAGAAATTGTTTAGACGAAGGGGATGATGCGTACGTCATGTTTTATTGAAATAATTAGGAAGGATGATGACCACAAGAAGAAGGACCCAAAGATGAGGGAATTGCAACAATTGAAGGGACTAAAGAAAATTTCGACACTTTTCCCGACTCGAGGGAGCGAAACTTGCATACCATTAATTACGTAATGAGTAACCCGAACCCCGTCCTTATTTTTAGAAACCACCCCATCATCAATAGAGGGATGCCCATTCAAACCTAAAATACCATGTACAATTGACAGGTACATGCGAGAAAAAGCTTACATATGTCACACCCCACAACGGCAGAAACAAGCGGGAATTCGACGGAGAGATGATCCATTCATAACACAGATACAAGAAATATAAAAAGACTAAAATGCCCTTAAAATAAAAGTGCACGATGATAAAAATACACAAAAAATAAAATATCCCAAAATAATGAAAAATAAAAAAAATATAAAAAAAAAAAAAAAAAAAAAAACAAATTAAAAAAAAAAAAAAAAAAATCTAAATAAAAAAAAAAACTACAAAAAAAAATAAAAAAATAAAAACAAAAAAAAAAAAAAAAAAAAAAAAAACAACAAAAAAAAAACAAAAAATAAAAAAATAAATAAAAAAAAAACAAAAAATAAAATAAAAAAAAAAAAAAGAAAACAATAGCAATATAATAAAACCACAGCCATTAACAGAACCCTGCCCCCCCCCATGACGCCAAGCGCAAACATACCCCACAACTAGCGCCTTGCGCCCCTTTCACCCTTGCCCCCCCAGACCCCCCCCCCCACCCCACCCGCCCACCCCCTAAACACCCAATCCCCCCTACCCCCACTATACCTTCCCCCGTATCCCCCCCCCCCCCCACCTCACATCCTCGCACACCACCACCATCCCGCCCCCCCCCCCCACCCCCCCCAATTTCACTCACCCTGTACCCACACCCGACCACGTCCCCAACCCCACCCCCACAACACATTTCAACTCGCGCCACCCCCCCCCACACCCCAAACCCCCCCCCCACCCCCCCCCCCCCCCCACCCCGCAACCCCCCCCCCCCCGCCACGCCCTCGATCGCCCAATCCCCAACCACCCCACCACAACCCGCCCCCCCCCCCACCCCCCTCCCACACCAGCCCCACTCCCCCACCCCCCCCCCCCCCCCCCGCCACCCCCCCCCCACAACCTCATCCTCCACAATGCAAATCAGCCAACAGCACCACGACCCACACCACGCAAGGCTGAAACGGCGCAAGAAAACAACAATTGAGAAACTCTGAAATTACTTAGAAAAGAGCAAAAAAGCTTAAAGTTCAGGTGGGAGGGGGGGGGTCAAAATAAGAGAAAAGGTGTAAAGTAAGTATTTAGTTTAATTTTTGTGAGGTTTAAGTAAAGTTATGATAAATAATTATGTTTTATTTTGTTGATGATAATAAAGATATAATAACGAAAATGATTAAATACCAAGTACTAAACTGAGTTTATGTAAATACTAACACTTAGAATCATCAAAAAACAGCATACTAACTAAAGGTAGTACTAGCTTGTTCCAAACACCCTAAAGTTTTCAAAATCTCATTTTTGCTTATTTTTCTTCTTTTTATTTTAAAAGCTGATGGTCCTAAATTTGTTAAAAACAGAAACTACCAAAATAACAAAATAAGATAATAAGCATAATTTTCAATCAATATTGTTCCAAACACCCCTTAAAGTTTTCAAAAATCATTTTTCATTTTATTTTAAGCTGATTTGGTCCTAAATTGTTAAAAACAGATTATCAAATAACAAAATAAGACACTTATAAGCAGATTTCACTCAAGAATAAGCACTTAAATAAGCTGAATCAATCTAACAGTATTAACTCATAACTAACAGTACCAACTAAGAAATGTGCACAAGTAACTTTTAAACTAACAACTAAGCAAGATAAGCACTAAACTTCGTAATAAAGCATAAATAAGCAACTATAAGTAACAAATAAGAACTAATAAGCAGTTCTACAGTAAATAAGTAAAATAAGAAAAATATGAACTTACAACTCCCTTGCTCAAAACAGGGTTAAACAAAAAGTCTACAAGCTCTAGCTTGTATAAAACAAGCTAGTGAGAGTCCATAAGCCCATCCAGAACTGGCTTATCATCCATAAGCTGTGGTATATTTGAGTGTGGAAATTTTTTTTTATGATTTTTTCTTAACTAATTAACTTCTTAAGTTTACTTAATTAAAGCAGCTTATAAATAAGCTGTATTGAGAGCTTTTTGAACACAAAACAACACAATTAAGAAGCTTAACACTTGGAATTGTAAATTGACTTAAAACCTCAAATTTGCATTAAAACTTGAAAGTGTTACAAAGCTGAAAGTAAAAGCTGTAAATGACTTTAAAAACTAAAAATAAGCTAAGTTATATTAAAAATTAAGCTAAGATAATCTAAGATAATCTAAGATGCCTCCAAGGCTTACAAAAGGCTCTATTTATAGCCGAAGTCTTCTCTTCTTGGATATGCAGCTTGTGTTTTCTTTGTGAGAGACTTCCATGGTGTTTTAGTTGTGTGAGGGACTTGATAAAAGTAATCTCAGCCATTCAATCTTCTTGTGCTTCTTTTTGAGTCAATCTAGCCATCGAAATTACTTGAAAATGGTGAAGGATTGCCAACATGGCAAGTATATATGGGGAGGTGGTGATAGTGGAGGTGGGAGGAATGTTTTATCCATGGTGTTGAAGGGTTGCAGGGTAAGATAAAAGGTGAGAAGAGAACCCGTTATTGATTCTTGAGGTTTGCTGGGACGGAGTAAAAAAATGGTTTCGGGTAAGTTGCAAGCTTGATCCCCTCAAGTTATACACATCAGCATCAATATCATCTCCCAATTTCAGCCCTTGTCTTTTTATTCTTCATGTAATACAACTTGATGTTGGCAATTTTAGTCCCTCAAGTTGAATTTTTCTTCACTTGTTGACTTTTTGACTTTGAACCTGACATTTTTGGATTCGTTTCGATTTGACTTTGTCTTTTCCATTCCGTGCTCGGTTTTGTCCATTTTTGGCTTTGTTTTTTTTTCGTCCTTTTGTGTGATATCCGTTTCCTGCACAATACAAATGAAAATCATACAAATACAATGTATTTTTGGTATGTTTTTAGTAATTTAAGCCCATTTTTAATGGAAAAGGGTATGTGTAATTAAGCACATACCATGGACCAATAATGTTATAAACGCAAAGTTAGGGTACTTAGTATGTAAGTTAGTTATAGTTAGTTTTTGGCAGTTATTATGAAAGGACACGTCTGTTGGTTTGATTGAACCATCACAACCTTTCGATTATGCCTTTTCATTTTGTATAAATAGGAAGACATGTAAACAAAAGATCAACGAAAGTCAGATTAATAAAAACACTTCTATTTCATAATTACAATTCGTTTTTTCTATTTCGTGGTATATTATGACTACAGTTAGATCATAGATCTATCAAATAGGGACAATAATTGGCATCAGAGCTTGGTTGTTAACCAAATCATCATATACCAAAAATAAAACTTTTGTTCCTGTTTTTGAATCAAAAAAACCATTTTTTGTTTCGGCCAAAACTTTTTAAAATTCGTTTGAACACACAATCAAATATCATATTCGTGTGTTTATCAAACAATTGTATCATCTGAATCCAACTTTCTGTCGCCAATGAATCAATCACTCCTGTGATTAACTCAACCGGCATCAAAAAGGGTTTCACTTTTGCAAAGTTTTAGTTTTTTTCTCTCAAGAACATCAAACCGAAAAACCATAACCCAGAATCATCAAACATCGAAGGTTAGGTACAGTTACAAATCCAAAACCAAGATTCAAAACAGAAAACCACATCGAGCGGATAACACTAAGTCATCATAAAGGGGCAATAATCAAAATCATCAAAAAAGGGAACGAACACACCTGCGTTTGAAGAAACAAGACTCGCACCCTCAATCGAATCATCAATTGATTCAGGTTATCCACAAAGGCCCAAATCTTAGACGATTTCAAAAGATCCCCAAATTTGCTGTTGCACATGGACTTATTTGGCCCAACATTTATAAAGAGTTTAATGAAAACGATGTACTGCCTAGTTGTCACAGATGACTTTAGTAGGTTTAGTTAGGTTTTCTTTTTAGACACTAAGGATGAAACTAGTGAAATCCTTAAAACATACATAACAAGCATATAAAATCTAATAGACCTTAGGGTGAAAGTGATTAGTTGTGATAATGGGACTGAATTAGAATAAGGTCATGAATCAGTTCTGTGAAATGAAGGGTATTAAGAGAGAATTTAGTGTTGCTAGGACTCCACAACAAAATGGAGTAGCAGAAAGGAAAAATAAGACACTAATAGAGGCTGCTAGGACTATGCTAGCTGATTTAAAATTGCCAACAACTTTTTGGGCTGAAGTAGTTAATATAACTTGTTGTGTCCAAAAAAAAAAAAAAAAAAAAAAAAAAAAAAAAAAAAAAAAAAAAAAACAAAATAAGGTTGTTAGTTATTCAAGCCTCACAAAAAGACCCCTTATGAAATCTTTCTAGGTAGAAAACCTGCCTTAAGCTTCATGAGACCAATGTAGGGGTGGCCTGTTTACAATCCTTAATACCATAGATCACCTAGGTAAGTTTGATGGAAAGGTTGATGAAGGGTTATTTGTAGGATACTCTACCAATAGCAAAGCATTCAGAGTATTCAACAGTAGAACTAGGATAGTAGAAGAGAACCTGCATGTTAAGATTAGTGAGGATATACCTAATATTGCAGGAAGTGGACCTAATTGTCTTTTTTATATAGATGCTCTAACAAATTCAATCAAATATAAGTTGTGTTCACAGAGGTGAAATCAGTCTAATGGTAATGCAGGTACAAAAGCATGTGATGATGCAGGTAAAACTAGAATGGAGACAGTACCTGGAAAAGAGTACATATTGCTACCATTATGGAGTCAAGATCCACCATTCTCTTCTAGTTCAATGGATTCTCCTAATGCTGGATTCAAACCATCAGGGGAGGGGGGAAAAGAAGGATGCTGAAGATCCAGGGAATGAGGATAGTGAGGTTACAAGTACAATAGAGCCAAGAGTAAATTAAGAGAATGATGCACATGTCAACAACACTAATAATATTAAAACTATTAGTCCAACTATTAATGTTGTTGGCATAGTAGATAATGTTGTTGCTGAGAATATAGTCTATGGATGTGCTGATGATCCAAATATGCCTGAATTGGAAGAAATTGCCAGATTTAGTGATGCTAAAGATGATATTTTAGGGGCTGACATGAACAATTTGGATACATACTTCCAAGCCAATCCTATTCCTACCACAGAATACACAAAGACCTATCACAATGAAACAAATTAATAGAGAAATTGAATCCAGCACCTTAAATTAAACAAGATGAATGACAAGGAATTTGTAGGAACCTTGGGTGTCTTAGCAACTATTCTTGAATAAAGAAGAAACACCATAAATAAGACAGTCTAAATTGCCGCTTGTTTTTACTTGCTCTTATCACAAGAAGAACCCAAAAAGGTAGTTCAAGCACTAAAGGATCCAAGTTGGATAGAAGCTATGCAGGATGAGCTTCTACAATAATGTTACAAGAAGTTTGGACCTTGGTGGAGTTACCTAATGGAAAAAGAGCTATTACGACTAAATGGGTTTTCAGTAACAAGAAGGATGAAAGAGGCATTGTGATTAAAAATAAAGAAAGATTGGTTTCACAAGGATACATACAAGAAGAAGGAATAAAACTATGATGAGGTTTTTTCTCCTGTTGCCAGAATTGAAGCAATTAGGCTATTTTTAGCCTATGCCTCATTTAAGACTTTGTAGTGTATCAGATGGATGTCAAGAGTGCTTTTCTTTATGGTAAGATTGAAGAGGAAGTCTATGTGTGTCAGCCACCTGGTTTTGAAGATCCATACTTTCCAGACAAAGTATACAAAGTAGAAAAGGCACTTTATGGACTGCATCAAGCTCCTAAAGCTTGGTATGAAACCTTGTCAACTTATTTGTTGGACAATGGGTTTCAGAGAGGAAAGATAGACAAGACTTTGTTTATCAGAAGGGACAAAGGTGATATTCTGTTAGTTCAAGTGTATGTAGATGATATCATTTTTGGCTCTACAAAGAAGTCATTGTGCACTGAGTTTGAGAAGATGATGCATAAGAAGTTTTAAATGAGTTCTAATGGTAAACTCACATTCTTCTTAGGACTGCAAGTAAAGCAAAAGGAGGATGGAATTTTTATTAGTCAAGACAAGTATGTGACTGAGATTTTGAAGAAATTTGGTTTTACTGATGTCAAGACAGCAAGCACACCTATGGAAACACAAAAGGCTTTGCTCAAAGATGAAGATGGTGAAGAAGTGGATGTTCATTTATATAGATCAATGATTGGTTCATTGATGTATCTTACTTCTTCAAGACCTGATATTATGTTTGCAGTGTGTGCCTGTGCAAGATACCAAGTCAACCCAAAAGTGTCACATCTTCATGCTGTGAAAAGAATTTTTAGATATCTTAAAGGTCAACCTAAATTGGGCCTTTGGTATCCTAAGGATTCACCTTTTGATTTGGTGGCATATACTGACAGTGACTATGCAGGAGCAAGCTTAGATAGGAAGTCCACAACAGGAGGTTGTCAATTCCTTGGGTGTAGATTGATTTCATGGCAGTGCAAGAAGCAGACTGTGGTTGCTAATTCCACAACAGAGGCTGAATATGTAGCTGCTTCAAGTTGTTGTGGCCAAGTGCTTTGGATTCAAAATCAATTGCTTGATTATGGGTATAACTTTATGCATACAAAGATCTATATTGATAATGAGAGTACTATATGCATAGTTAAGAACCCTGTTTTTCATTAAAAAACAAAGCACATTGAGATTAGACATCACTTTATCAGAGATTCCAATGAAAAGAAGCTAATTCAAATGATCAAGATTCATACTGACAAGAATGTTGCAGATTTGCTTACAAAAGCATTTGATGTAAGTAGATTTCAATATCTGATTGCTAGTATTGGAATGCTCAATCTTTAAAGTCCTGATTAAGAAAATGGTGAGGTAAAAGAATAGAGAGAATTAGTGAGATTAAAAAACAGAAAGAGAGATGTGTGATAAAAACAGATAGAGTGATTCGGTGAGTAAAAGAATTGAGAGAATTTGTGAGCTAAAAAACAGAAAGAGAAATCAAAAACAGACAGAGAGAATTGTGAGCTAAAAGAATTACGAGAAATCAAAAACAGACAGAGAGATTTTGTGAGCTAAAATATTAATTGATGATGGAAAGGCTAATTAGAAAGGAATTAGAGTTAATGCTGTTGAGGGTAGTTTCATAATTACTTCGATTAAGGGTTTCATTTAATCATTTAATCGATTTCAATCTTTCATATACTCTCTAATCATAAACCCTAACTCAATTTCATCATTTATCATCAAAACCCAACACAATGACGACCCTACAATTTGTTGATACTCATAATTTAGTCGCGTTTTTGACTAAATCTGCTGAAAGTGAAGGATTTGAGCAGATAGTGGATTTTCTGAATGCAAGTTCTATAAAGTATGCTTTAACCGTCAATCCTACTATATATACATCGTGCATTGAACAATCTTGGTCTACTGTTAAGGCAAAAACGGTTAACGGGGAAGTTCAGTTACAGGCCCTAGTAGATGGGAAGAAGATTGTTGTTACTAAAGCATCTGTAAGAAGAGATCTTCAACTGGAAGATGCTGATGGTGTTGATTGTCTGCCAAATGCTATAATTTTTGAACAACTTACACTCATGGGGTATGAAAAACTTTCACAAAAGCTTACTTTCTATAAGGCATTCTTCTCTCCCCAATGGAAATTCCTCATTCATACCATTTTGCAATGCCTAAGTGCTAAGACTACTGCATGGAATGAATTTAGTAACACCATGGCCTCTTCAATTATCTGTTTAGCAACAAACCAAAAGTCAACTTTTCCAAGTATATTTTTAAGAGCACGGTGAAAAACTTGGATAGTGCTGGCAAATTCTTGATATATCCAAGATTTGTGCAAGTGTTTTTAGATAATCAACTAGAAGGAATGATAAATCAGAACAGAATTTATATTGCACCATATCACACAAAGAAGGTTTTTGCTAATATGAAGAGGCAAGGAAAGGACTTTTCTAGTAGAGTAACACCCTTGTTCTCAACTATGATGGTGCAAGCTCAACAGGAACAGTGTGAAGGTTCAGACATGCCAACTGATCCCCATCACACATCCATCATTATTCCACCATCAACATCACAACCTCAAAGGAAACAGAGGCCTAGGAAACCCAAGAGAAAGGACACTAAGATTCCTCAATCTAGTGTTCCTGTGGAGAATGTAGTAGATAAGGCTGTCTATGAGGAGAGGGATGACAGTTTAGAAAGGGCTACCACTACTACTACTGCTTAGATGCAGAGCAGGATAGTGGTAACATCTCTAAGACCCAATCCAAGTCAACACCTAATGAACCAAGTTCCATTGGAACTAGTTCAGGTGGTGATCCCAAGCGCCAAGACACCATGGGGGATACCATTGCTTAGACTAGGTCTGAGAATGTATCTAAATTTTCTAATGATCCACTGCTCGCAGGAGTTAACACACCTTAAAGTGGTGAGGATAGTCTGCAACTAAAGGAATTGATAGAATTTTGTACCAAATTGCAACAAAGAGTTCTTGACCTAGAAAACACAAAGACTGCTTAAGCGCAGGAGATTACAAGTCTGAAAAAAAGAGTCAAGAAGCTAGAGAGAAAGAAAAAGTCAAGAACTCATAGTCTTAAAAGGTTATACAATTTTAAAAAAGGAGAGCAACTAAGCTGGAAAGAAAAAGAAGTCAAGAATCCAGGGATGAATTCTTGTTCCAAGGATTAGTACCTTAGAAGAAGAAGTTTGGGTGAGGAGGATGCATCCAAATAGGGGAGGAATTTGAAACAGGGGAAAATCTTTAAAAATGTGATTTTGATGAAGAGTTTGATGCTAATATGGATGAAGCTTTTGAACAAGTTTATGAAGTTGACAAAGATGTTGAAGGAGATGCAGAACAGGTGATTAGTGCTGCTACAGATGAAGTTCCTACTGATATTGAAGTTACTACTGCTGGTGTATCTGTTAGTACTGCTGAGCCTGTTACTATTGCCAGTGCACCAGTTACTACTGCTGGTGTATTGTTAATAGGCTTGTGACCAAGTACCTCCCTCTAACACTACAATAACTGTTTTGAAGATGAAGATCTTACAATTTGCTCGAGACTTCTTGTGATGTTGAAAAGTGATAAATAAAGGAAAAAAGGAGAGATTGTTTATGAAAGAAACCTAGTGAGATTGAGACTTCTACAAGACACACTAGTATCCAATTTCAACAACTTGATTCTAAAGACTAATGGTAAGCGGTAAAATGGTGTTTTTTGAACAAGAAAAGCATTAAAGAAAAGGTCCAGATAAAGATTGATGAGGAACTTACCTTTTACTCAAAAATATATTGCTAAGCTCAGATGCAAGCTGAACTAGAAGAAGAGGAAAGGCTGGCAAAAAAAAAGAAGAAGATGCAAACATTGCTCAATGGGATGATGTTCAAGCTATGATGGATGCAGATTATGAGCTAGCTGCAAGATTACAAGAACAAGAGCAAGAAGAGTTGACTATTGAAGAAAAGTCAAGATTGTTTGTGGAGCTTATAGACAAAAGAAAGAAACATTTTGCAAGACTTAGAGCAGAAAGTGCACGAGAGTAAAAACACCTACCACAAGCCTCAAAAAGAGGAATCAAATGGTGTAACTTATCTGAAAAAACATGGTCGGATTCTATCACTGTTCAGTTGTAATGAACAAAAGCTTTGATGATAGTTCATAAGGATTTGACAAGTCCATGTGTTGGATAGATTAATTTGAACTATGGTTTCTGAAGTGGGTAAAGGCTGTGAGACATAAGCATAAGGTAGTTCTAAAAGAGCAGGAGAGGGATCTTGATCAAGAGTCTACCAAGAAGCAAAAAGCATGGGATGATGTTTAAGAAGAAGGAAGGTGTTTAAACAAATACTTTGAGATTGTCCCAGATGTTGGAGATGATGTTACACTATTTGAAGCTACACCCCCTGTCTGTTCAACAAATTACCAATTATTGAAATCATGATATTTCTAAGAAGGGGGGGGGGAAGAAAAGGTTCTTTCAAATTATCAAAGCAGATGGTAAGACTCAGATGTATTTGACTTTTAGTAAAATGCTTAAGAACTTTAATAGAGAAGACTTGGAGGTTCTTTAGAGAATAGTAAAAGATAGATTTAAGAGACAGGCCCAGGGGATTACATTGGTTACTTTATTAATTATTACTTGTAGACCTTGTTTGAACATCATATGAAGTTAATGTTTGGAAGATACACAACAAAGCTTTCCTAAAGTGCTGAATTGGGAAGCTTTTTGATTCTTGTGGAGTTCATGTGTAAACAATACAGTCCATAACATTTTATATGTTGGTTGAGAAGATATATCCACTTACAAATCACACACTACGTCAGATGTTTAATGATGTGAAGGTTCAAGTTGACTATGAGTGTCAAATGGCATTTGATCTTCTTAGATTGGTCAAGAAACATCTTAAGGAATGCTATGTAACTGAATGAAATGTTTGGATACATCCTCCTAGTGAAGATAAAGATTTTAATCAAGAAACTTGAAGATTTAGAAGATGAACATTAAGTTTAGGGGAGGATTGTTAGGATTAAAAGACTTCTTAGTGCTGTTGAAGTTACTACTGCTAGTTATGGTTTCTGTTGCTGGTGAAGAGTGAAGAAAATATTCTAAGTAGTTAGTACTGCTAGCACAAAAATTACTACTGCTAGGGTTAGTTACTACTGTTAGAGTAATATTGATGCTGCTCAAGTTAAGACTGTTTGTATAAGTTAGTACTGTTGTATTAGTTAGTATTGCTTATATATATATGTTAAGTTAGATAATTATGGAAAAGATCACGATTATAATAGGAATGGATTGTAAGCCAGTAGGACTTCTTGGTGTATAAAAGGAGGTCCTAGGGCATTAGGTTAATCGTATCACATCTCATCTCACACAATATCACATATATCTTTTCATAGTTTAACCTAAGTTGATTAGCTTCAAGGTTTTGTAAACCCTAACACTATTAAGAATGTTCGTTTTATATTAAGGCTGAAAGTTTAGTAAACTGTTTGTTTGATCTTATTCATTACTATTTCATTGGAATTCTTCTTAGTATCATTGACTAGATTCCGCATAGTCTTTGATATTCACAATCAAAGTTTCTATCATAGTTGTTTTGGATTTATTCAAATACAACTAAGCTTTATACAAGCTAAGCAAAATCTATTGTATTGGGATCAACAATAAGGTTTGGAACCTTGGAGAACGTTGTATGAACGTACGGGTCATGTCGAAATTTCGTAAAAAGTTTATACCTAGAAATTTGCCTAAAAACATGATTTTTAATTTTTAAATAATAAAATATTATTTTATTATTTTATTTATTTAATAAATTCACTAAAAGATAAAAAATATGATTTTTCTCGAAACTTCTCGAATATGTTTACTATGAGTAAACGTTTCATTTAACCGTATTGTGATTTTTTGAATTGACTAGTAGTTACCTCGAATGGACGTGTTCGATATATATTTCATTATAATAATTATTATTATTTATTTATTAGTACTTATATATTTACTCTAAAATAGTATAAGTATGATCATCGAGGAATGAGTTTGATAGGATTGTGGAAAATAATATCGTCAACCATCACTCCATAAATTGTTTTGGGTAATTCTTCTACTTTTCTAAAACTTCATGCAATCAAAGTGGAAGTTATGTTTTGGGAATTGGATGATTAAATTAGGGACATTAACTGGACTAGGTCGTATTGTGTGGGGATCTAGTCTTGTTGCTTTTGCTTATGTGATTGTATTTGGTTGATAAAGTACTTCTTGCTTACAGGTGAGTTTCTAGTACTGGTAGCCCCACTTTTTAACTGGTTTTTCTGTTAGGGAAAATGTATACTCAAATGTGTTTTGAAATGTTATGATTGATCTGTGCGAAATGTGGTTTTGTTTTTGGGACAAGTTATGTGCTTATGACTGCTATATGAATATTATGGGTTGTTAGCGATTGTTTGGAGTGGATGGGTACGCCTACCTAATATTTGTGTGGTTATTGGAGCGGATGGGTACGCCTACCCAGGTTTGTGTGTAGTTCTGCCTGAATTTTAGTGCTCTAGCTGGTAGGCCCTTTAGGTGTGTAAGTGACATATGGTTATTGATTAGCGGTGATGCTAAAGTTGTTTGCGTATATTCACCGTCATATAGCACTATTGTCCACTATTGAAATATTGGCATATCTTTTAGGTTTAAGGTCAAACATACGAGCTCACCAACATTATTGTTGACATTTTTGAGTATCATATTCAGGTGAAGTGAAAGAAGAATAGTTTGGTGATTGTGATAGCAGACTTAGAAGTATCTCGAGTGGATTTTCATGCGAAGTCTTGCTTGTTTGGTTTATTTGGCTTTAGTATCTGGATGTTTTGGATTAAGTTAGGATTATGGACCTCTGTGAGGGCTTTTGAATAATTGTAAGAGATTATGGATTTTAGTTACGATTTGGGACATCACTCGAGGTTGATGGTCTTCATAGCACTTGAAGTTTATGCAAATGTAGTTTTCTCTATTTTGTATCTTGTGTTATGATTGATCATTATGTTGCAAACCCGAGTTTCTGCCATTGTTAGGGTGTGATATATTCGTAATCAGAGCCAAGGTTATAGAGAACTAGGTGGATTGGCCTAGACTATAACCTAAGATCCATCGTTTAGTTACGTATAGGATCTATGTGCGCGATGTTCCGCTTTCGTTTGTTTTTATGTGTTCGCGGTTTGGTGCTTTAGTTATGTCAGTCATTGAAATGTATGAGCTCAATATTGAATATGACGAGGAAAGGATGCGAATATAAGTACGGTGGCCAACGTAGTTATAAGCGTATCATAACTCACTCATTATTGGCTAATGTTTCTCTGTCGTTCACACACATCAAGTGACACCGTGGGTGTGGTTACGTGTATAGTTATATATATATGTAAGTTTGTTCTATTTTTTTATGTTAGTTTTCCACTTGCTAACGTTTGCCCATGTTTCTCCCTTGTATAGAAAATGCCGCCAAGGAGAGGACCAAAGTGTTGGAATGACCTGTGCCGAATCATTAGGAGGGGGAACAGCGTGTACGGGTTGGTAGAGGTAGAAGGGGTAGAAGACCTAGGGAAGGTAATGATGAGCGTGTTGATGAATTGAATGGTCAAGGGAATGACCAGGGTTTGAGAGCTAATGGGGGTATAGAGGGAGTCAATGGGAATGTAGAGGAAGCCAATGAGGGTGCACCCGACTTCTCAACGATCATTGCCCAACAATTGCAAAACCTCTTACCCGCCATGTTGGCTTAGGTTAGTAACCAAGGAAATGTTGGAAATCAGAATGGTAATGTGGTTAATGAGAACGTTTAGGAGAACGTTAGGAATGTGTTAGTGAATGACAACCGGGAAGGTTGTTCATATAAGGAGTTCTTAGCTTGTAACCCTAAGGAATATGATGGTAAGGGTGGTGCTGTAGTTCTTACTCGTTAGATTAAGAAAATGGAGTCTGTGCATGATATAAGTGGTTGTAGTAATGACCAAAAAGTGAAATACACTGCTAGTTCATTTGTGGGTAAGGCTTTAATGTGGTGGAACTCTTAGATCTGCACATTAAGCCGGGAAGTTGCTATTAGTATGTCATGGAATGATTTTAAGTTTATGATGATACAAGAGTTTTGTCCTAGTCATGAGATGCAAATGTTGGAAACTGAGTTGTGGAATCACACCATGGTCGAGGCTGGCCATGCTGCGTATACTGATAGGTTTCATGAGTTGGAGAGGTTAGTTCCTCACTTTGTAACTCCTGAGAGTAGGATGATTGAGAGGTATGTGTATGGCCTTGCTCCACAGATTTGTGGGATTGTGGCAGCAACGGAGCCAAGACATACAAAAGGCGGTGTATGATTTTTGGTGCACTGACCGATGAGGCTTTGTTGAGAAACGGATTCGATTAAGAATGGTTGAGAACAAGAGGAATATAGGGGAACACCTAGCAAGAATAGGAAGTAGTTAGGGGTGGGAAGATAATAAATGGAATAGGGACTGGGAATGCTTTTTGTACTATGTAAAAAAAAAAACAATAAAAAAACCCTTGTAGGAGAGAGAATACGGGTACTTGGCCCAAGTGTACCACCTGCAACTCCTACTATGCACCCGGAGGGCCTTGTCAAACATGCTTCAACTGTAACCGCCCGGGTCATTTAGCAAATGATTATAGAGGTGTGCCGAGGAATGTGAATCCTGTCAATGCTAGAAACCCAACTGTTAAAGCTATGTATGAGTGTGGGTATTAGCTTGACATGTCAGGTCTAGCTTTTGTTGTCTTGATTGAATAAGGCACAAGGACCGGAAGAAAATCATCCAAACCAAGTTGCTGCTAATAACGAAGGTCAGGGTCGTGGAAACCAAGGGAACCAGACTAGGGGTAGGGCATTCATGTTGGGAGCAGAGGAAGCTTGCCAGGATCCGAACATTGTGACGGGTACGTTTACTTTGAACAATCATTTTGCCACTACCTTATTTGACTCTGGTTGCTGAACTTATAGTTTTGTTTCCTACTACTTTTATACCTTTGTAGGACATAGAACCCATGCGACTTAGTTATTCAGAGATGTGATTAAGATAGCTAGCAGGCAGCTAGTAGAGGATGATAAGTTATTAAGGGTTGCGAAACTAGAAATTGAGGTATGTCCTTTGACTCGATTTGATACCTTTTGGGCATGGGAGTTTTGATGTGATTATAGATATGGACTGGTTGTCTAATTATAAGGCTGAAATAATTTGTCATGAGAAGGTAGTGAGGATACCACTACCGGATGGCAAAGTGCCTAGAGTATTAGGAGAGAGACCGGAAGAGAAAGCGAGACTCTTGATGAGTGCTAAGGCTAATGAAAAGAAACAAGAAGAGATTGTTGTGGTTATAGATTTTACTGAGGTATTTCCAGATGACCTATCTGGATTACCGCCTATTCAGGAAATTGAGTTTCAAATTCAGTTAACCCCTGGAGCAACGCCGGTAAAGTATCCCTATCGTTTGGCACATTCTAAATTGGAGGAGTTGTCGGGACAACTCAAGGAACTCCGAGACAAGGGTTTCATTCGACCAAGCTTATCGCATTGGGGAGCACCAGTATTGTTTGTAAAAAAGATGAATGGTTCTTTTAGGATGTGCATTGATTATAGAGAGTTGAACAAGTTGAGTGTTAAGAATCGTTATCCACTTTCTAGAATTGATGATCTATTTGATCAAATACAAGTGTTGGGAATTACGTTTTCCTAACTTAGTACCGACAGTACAAATAGTTTTTGTATGTTAGTTTATAGTTAGTACTGCAGTTCAAAGTGTTAAAGAACTATCAGTTAGTTAAGTACCGATAGAAGAAAATTAGTTAAGTACCGTTTAAAGAGATATGTATGAGATATTTGGGTAGAAGGCTATTGGACCAAAAAGTGGGTTTAAACGAAAATAAGAAGGATGAAAGAGGAGTCGTTAGTTTGTCTGAAATAATAGCAGGTTAGTTTCTCAGGACATAGCAAGAGGGAAAAGGATAGACTATGTGATGTTTTTGCTTCTGTGGCCAGGATGGAGCCATAAGGCTCTTTTTAGGCCTTTGCCTCTTACTTTGGGTTTTATAGGTATATCAAATGGATGTGAAAAGTGGCCTTCCTTTATGGCAATTGATGAGGAAGGTACTATGTGTCTCAAAACCACAACAGGTTTTTCTAGCATCCTAAACTTATCCTAAGAAAGGTTCTACAAAGTTGGAAAGCTCTCTATGGGCTACCACAAGCTTCCAGGAGCCTGGTATGCTACTTTATTACTTTCTTATTTGAAGAAAGGATTACAGAAGAGGAACCATTGACAAAGACTTATTCATAAAGAAGACAAACTCGATATCATAACTAGTTCAAGTCTATGTGGATGATATCATCTTTGGGTATTGAAAAAGAAATCTTTGTATTTTGATGAGTTTGAAGGCATTAATGAAGAGTATAAATTTCAGATTGAGTTCATGGGTGGAGAGCTCACTTTCTTTCTTGGATTACAAGTCAAAAAGAAAGCAGATGTATCTTTATTAGTCCAGGATAAGTATGGTTGCAGAATCCTGAAGAAAGTTTGACTTTGAATGTTAAGAATGCTAGTACACCAATGGAATCAGGAAGCCTTTAGTTCAAGGATGAGGAATCCCAGTGATGTGGTTGTCCATCTATATAGGTCATGATTGGCTCTTTAATATACTTGACTGCTTCTGAGGCCTGATATTATGTTTTCAGTCTGTGCTTGTTTCTAGGTTTCAGGGTCACTCCAAAGTCCTCCCATCTAAGTGTGGCAAAGGAGAATTTTTAGGTATCTAATGGGCAAACCAAAACTGGTCTTTTGGTATCCTAGGGGTCTTCATTTGACCTGGAATCCTACTTCAGATAGTGGGACTTGATGGAGCAAATCTTGACAGGGAATTCAGAAAGGGGTTGTCACATTTTCTTGGCAGGAGACTATATTCTTGCAATCATAAAAGCAAACAATTGTGGTACTCTACTAAAGAAGCAGAATAGGTTGCGCTGCAAAGCTGTTGTGGGCAAGTTTTGTGGATTCAAAATCAAATGTTAGACTATGGGTTCAACTTCATGAACACAAGATCCCCATTGATATTGGATAGCACCATTTGCATTGTAAAGAATCCAGTTATATCTTTCAAAACAAAGCACATTGCTATTAGGCACCACTTCATAAGAGATGCTTATGAAAAGAAACTAATTCAGGTGCTTAAAATCTACACTGATGACAATGTAGCTGATCTACTAACCAAGGCATTTGATGTTAGCAGGTTTCAGTTCTTGGTTGTTACTATTGGGATGATAAATCCATAAGCTGCATTGGTTAAAGGGAGGCAATATGCTGTGTTGTATAGTTTGTATGAAGAAACATGTTAACCATAGGTGATGCATTTCTAGAGGTTTGATAGAATTTAGAGAGTCATTGAGAAGAGTTTATGATGGTACTGATGCACTCCTGATACCTACTTTGTTCATTCTTTGGTTGGACCATAGTTTTAGTACCGACATCGTGCAAAGTTAGACACGCTGGGCGAAGTTTTGTACCCGATATAGAGAACGTTGATGAAAATTACCCGCCAAGGGTACAAAGTGGTAAATTGAAAACGGTTTCTCTTAAAATTAGGTCTCCTAAATAACCTATATAAACCCTCTCAATTGACACAGTTCTTACGCAATCTCTCTCAAATACCATTTGTATTACAAGATATTATCTATTCTTAATGACGTTCACTCTTTCGACCACAATGGTTGTTCTTGATTCATGTCCTAAGCACAACATGGTCGCGTATCTGGAGAAGTCTGAAGGGAATGCAGCGTTTCACGAGATTATTGATTTTCTTAAGTGCAGTTCCATTCATCATGCTCTCACTGTAAGTCCTGTTGTTTCTACTACATTTGTTGAACAGTTTTGGCGTTTGCTTATGTCCAAAATAAGTAAAAAATGTTAGCACATTACTGCCAAAGTAGCTGGCAAAGTCTGTGGCTATCTCTGAGGCATACAATAAGAAGTGATCTCTTTTGTGATGCTGATGGTGATAGATCATTACCTAATCAGGCATATATTGTAGTTATAAAGCTTATGGGGTATGAAGTGGATTTAACAGTGTTAACATTTAATAAAGCTTTGTTTTCACCCCAATGGACTTTAGGTTTTTTATTTCATTTATTGTATCATTGTCTTAGTTCAAAAAGCACCTCTTGGGATCAAATTCTTACTAATATTGCCATTGCTGTTATTTGTTTAACCTCTAATCAGAAGTATAATTTTTCTAAGTTAATTTTTGATGGAATGCTTAGACATTTAGATGCTAAAAAGAAGTTTGTCATGTACCCACGTTTTATTTCCATCTTTTTAGATAAACAACTAGCTAATGTACCTGTACCTATTAGAATCAATTTTCTGTTAAATACTTTAAATAGTAAGTCTTTTCTTTCAATGGTAAAAAGGGTAAACATTTTCAAAGGAAAGGCACCCCTTTATTTGCTTATAAGTGATACTACCAATCTGAGGATGTGGGTGCTCCTTCAGAAAGACATTGAAGAACAACCTCACCCTCTCCTGACGCACACTAGTGACAGTACCTATTGGAGAAACAGAATGGACCCATCCCTAGACCTTACCTTCTACTATATTCCTAGATTCTATTCACAGAAACTTCTGGTGGGAATCTTAGAGGTCATTAATCCAGTGATAAATCCCTTTAGGGGCCCACTCATGTAGGTTGAACTGACACTCTGCTGATGTCCTGTCTGTTCTGACAGACAGGTATCTTTGTCTCTCTTTATGTGCACAGGTTTTAGATCAAGCCAAAGAAATACAACACTTGAAGGCTCAGATCAAAAAGCTCAAGAAGCAAGCTAAACCTGTAATTCAAAAATCATCAGGCATGGATGCAAAGTGATATCATTGAAGCAAAGATTTGGCCAAAAGAAAGAGTTCCTCAAAGAAAACATATGGGTACACAAAGAGTTTGTAGCCAACAGGGGAGGAAGAAAGCTTTGTCTAAGGTGAATCATCAGTTCAAAGAGATCCTCTATTTGATGAGATTCCTGAAGATACAGTTGATCATATGGAATAGAGAATGCTCAGGATGTGGGGAAGACAAGAGAAATAGTAGATGAAGACAAGGAGATTGATGAGAGTATACTTAGTACTGAAGATGCACTTAGTACTGAGAAGGAGGCAGTTAGTACTGACAAGGAGAAAGTTAGTACTGACAGACCAATAGTTAGTACTGACGGATCCAAAAGTTGTACTGACAGGCAAATTGAAGGGTACCGAATTGAAAAATTGAGTATGATGAGCAAAGAAAAGGTACTGAAGAGCAAATTAAAAGTACTGATGAGCAAAAGAAAATGGGAATGAAGTATACTAATGAAGGAAGTGTCACTCAAGCCACTCAAATCACCTACTTTACAATATTTGGAGACTGATGAACAATAGCTAAGGTTCTTCTATACATGAGTAAAGCCAAGCGTTTCTAGAAAAAAGGAGAAAGTTGTAGAGTTGAGGATATTGAACGAAACTGACAGACTAGTCCTACCTCTACTAAGATCACTTCTGACATTAAAGCCTCTTCCAAAAATCTGATCCAAAAGACAAAGCGAAAGAAGAAAATTGGAAGAGGAGAATGGCATCTGAAAGTCTGAATTGGATGGTATTTCCTGAAAAGGCGGAGAAGAGTTTAAACAACTTGAAAGTGATTGATGAGTTGGCTAGGAAAATACAAGAGAGTGGGAAGGTTGAAGAAGAAGAAAACAGAATAGCTGAACCAACCATCACACCCCCCAAATAATCTTATTTTTTATTTTGCTACCAATGAAGCTCATAAGAAATTTTGATGATATAAAGGCAGAATTGAGGCAGATAGACTTATTGCTGAAGAATTCAAGAACAAGAAAGAGAGCAATTTACAATAGAAGAATGGAGCAAGTTCTTTAATGACACAATAGCTGCTCAAAGATAATTCGTGCTCTTCAGAATCATAGGCACATCAGGGAAACAGACCACCTATATGTATCAACTGAGAAATCCAAATGATGACCTACCTTGAAGCATGTAGGAAACTTCAAGCAATCTGAATTGAAAACCAAGAAGTTTGAGGAATACAAGCCTCTGTATGAGAAAGATCTAAGAGGTTTCAGTGAAGATTTATTTACTACTTGGTCTACTGAAGATGAAAGACTGATCAAAAGTGTTAGGACTTATGAGAGTAAAGGTCAAAGTTCTGCCATGAAAAAGTCAAAGTACTGCTAAATGAAAGATCAAAATACTGTCTGCGTAGAAGTGAAAAGTCAAAGTACTGTCGTTATTATAGGAACTATAAAGTTTAAACGGTTGTTTTAGCATTTATCTTGTAACAGTTATTATGATCAAGCCATCAATTTGTATTTGTGGTATTCAGGGACTGTTATACTATAGTGGTCTTCCTTTTGTTTATTTAATAGGACCCCTGGGAAGGGCTTTAGAAAAGATAACAACAATACACGATCATTAGTATTGTTTGGGTAGGGATTGCCAATCTTAGGCAGATTCAAAAGGTTTATTAATAGAAATTCGTTTAGTAACTATTGTGTGTTCTTCTTGATATTGTTAATTGTTTCCGCATAAATTAACAATTATATCAGTGTTTTACAGTGCTACTTAACTTGGGATTTATTCAAGGACTTAGGGTTACATCCTTTACAGGTTATAAAGGGTTAGTATACTAAGGTACAACGATCCTACAAGTTTGGTATCACGAGCCTGGTGTAAAGACTTGATCAAGAAGAACTTTTATCGTTTGTAATTTTTCAAAATCCAAAAGATGTCTGAAACTGTAACCCAATCGTTGACACCTCGTCAGTTACTGCACTAGAATCCCTATAATCTGGAAAGGGGATTATGACCTCTGGTCCATGGAGATGCGACAGTATATTGCTATTATGATCACATACTATGGGAAATAATCACAATGGGAACCTAATACCAACAAATGTTCCTGCACTCCCTCAGTGTCTGCACCAAAGGACTTCGCTGCGGCAATAACGCAAGAAGAACAGAAAACAATGAGGAAAGCCCGTAATATACTGCTTTTCTGCCATACCTGATAGACATTTTCGTTTATCATGATGCTGTAGATGCAAGATCTTATGGGAAAGCCATAAAAGCAAGATTTAGAGGAAACGAAGCATCAAAGAAAATGCAAAAGAATCTTTTGAAACAACAATTTGAGACATTCACTATCGGATCTAGGGAAGAACTAGATTCAGCATACGAAAGGTTTCAGCATATTCTTAGCATGCTTGAATTACATGATGCTACAGTGTCCCTTGAAGATGCAAATTTGAAGTTTCTAAGAAGCTTACCATCTGTGTGGCATGTAGTGGCTACCATGATTCGGGGACAACCTGGATTGGATGAGTTAGACTTTTGATTGATCTCTCAACAAACTTAATGGTGTATGAGCTTGAATTGAAAGGGTGTATCAAATTCAAGTTCACAACATTGCCTTTTCTGTACACAGAAAGTCAGGGCAGTACTTTGAAACAAAGTACTGTTGAACCAACAAATATCCAAAAGGATATACAACAAGCTGCCTCAAGCCAAGGTTGCACTGCTCCTAACTATGCTTCTCACTCAGATGAAATATTTGGTTCCTTCTTTCTCAACAAGCTTCTATGTCCTACAACTCATGATGATGAAGATATGCTACAAATTGATGATAGGATGCTATGGAGGAAATTGATAATAGGTGGCAGGTGATGGCTATGAATAACTTGCAGGATAAGGATGTTTATGAGGAAGACAGTGAAGACCAATTGATCTCAAGGCCAAAGAATGGATCATTTTGACAAAATCAAAGTTTGAAATGTTTTTAATTGTCAAAGTTAGGTCATTTTGCTAGAGAGGTACCGGTTTGTTAAGAGTAATCAAGAAAATTGAGCAAATGGTCGTCAAGGAAACAGAAGACGTGCTATTGATGATTTCAAACTCAAAAGCCTTGGTGCAACAGACAACAATGAAGACCCTGACTTGGATCAAGGATATTTGATGCTGAACCAACGACTTTTGCTATGATGGCAATGATGAGTTGAATAGATGAATTGGAGCATGGAGTTTGATGCAGACATGTGCACTTGGACTAGATGACTTGAGTGATTTTGACTGAGAAATAAAAGATGAACGTACTCACTCTCGCTATCTCTAGCTTTTAATGGGCTACAAAATCTCAGATGGTTACCTTATGTTTCCAAATGTTGTAAGTCTTTATAAACGGTTGCTTGATAAACTATCAAAAAGAAAGAGTTAATTTTCAATAAGCTAGGACTGAAATTCTAGGATATCAAATGACTTAAGTAGTCATAGAAGGTCATAACTTAAAAACACCATGAAAAGAATGAATATGCATGGGGTTTCGATTGTATAAACATATGTGAATATGACTTGAAGATAAGGGATTAGGAAAATAGAAGAAAAACAAAGGAATTAGATCACCTTAAAAGAAAGAGATGATTTCAAAGTAAAACTTGAGAAATGGACAAATGCTTCTGTACTTCAAAACGAAGTCCTAAACAAACAAAGATATGTGTCTGATAAGTCATGTATAGGGTTTGGGATTGAGTCTAGTAGTAGTATGGAAAGTGACATTTCATCTGGGGATGAAACTTTGACTGATTCTGTGTACGAAAATTTCAAAAGAGAAAAGGCCTACAAAGCAGTACCTCCACCCACAGGTACAATTATTCCACCTAGGGCAAATGTCTCCTTTACAGGGATAGATGAACTAGCCATTAGGAATAAAGTTGTTAATCAAGAGAAAACAAAATCAAGTCAACCAGAAATTGATAGAAATAAAGTCATAATTGAAGATTGGGTTGATAGTGATGATGAAGAGACTGATGTTTCAGAAAGTCAAAAGGAAACTGCTTTTAACTCAGAGAATAAGAGTTACATCTTTTGAAAAAACAGGTCACCAAACAGTCAAAACAGTGTTTGGTCAGAATCTAGGACAAAGGAATGGGAACAAAGGGGGTAAATTATGTTTTGTATCAGTTACAGACCTAATCACTAATTTAAGGCTTGTTAACCTACATGAAAGAGCATTCAAATAAACCTAAAACTCATAAACCTAAGGGAACACAGGGTTCAAGGGAAACAAGACCAGTTTGGAAAAACATCCAAAGGGTGAACCATATGTAATTTATCAAGAAAACTATAAGCCCCTTACCAAGGAGATCTTTTAATACATCTGCTAGTACTTACATGGGATGGTGTTTGTTAAGTACTGCTAGACCAACAATGACACAAACCAATATTTTAAAAAAATATGCTAATGTGACTTATCAGGTACTGTAGATCTAGTAGTACACAATAGCAGTACTTTCACGAAGTACTGATGGACCTTATTATCCAAGGAATGATAATAGAAGACTAGGAATCTCAAGTGAATCCCCATCATCAAGGTCTTCTAATCAAGGTACTCCTTACAGTCCACAAAGACCAAGAGAAAATTGTGAAATCTATTTGGTGTTAAAAGAAGGGAAGTACTGTCTGATCTCAAGCGGTATTCACAAAACTAATGAGTGCCCCAAAAAGAAATGCAATGATAAATTCAAAACAAACATGGAGACAAAAAGGGAATTTATCTAGATTCTGTGAATAAGGATTATGGATCTTACACACTCAAGGCAATCTTGATATGTAACTCCATTAGGGGTTTCCAAGTCAGTTATGACTTTGGGTCCTAAATTAGTTAATTCTTTAACTTGTTTGTACAGGGCAATCCAGAAAGAGATCTCAAGGATTAATGATATTATTGACAGTGGGTTGCTCTGGAAGTTGACAGGAGAAAGGACAAATTGTTTATGATTTTCATGAATTTAAGGTGGTTATGTAGCCTTTGGAAATGTTTCTAAGGAGAGAATCTTCAGGATAAGGGACAATTCTAAGACATCATGCTTAGACTTTCAAGAAAGTTGATATGTGGAGGAGCTCAAGTTTAATCTATTTATCTGTTTCTCAAATCTGTGATAAGAAGCACAATGTTCTCTTCACAGATAAAGAATGTCTTATCCTATCTCCAAAATTCAAGTTTGTTGATGAAGATTTGGTGATTCTTAGAGCTCCCAGAAAGAATGATGTCTACAGCTTGGATCTAAAGAATATTATTCCCTCTGGTGGAATCACTTGTTTGGTTGCAAAGGCAACAGAGGATGAAGCTGTCCTATGGCACAGAAGACTGGGGCATGTCAACTTCAAAAATATCAACAAGTTGGTTAAAGGCAATCTGGTTAGGGGTTTACCTTCAAAGACATTCAAGCTTGATCACTCTTGTGTGGCATGTAGAAAGGGTAAACAGCACAGGGCATCTTGCAAGAAGATTGAGGAAAGAACTGTCAGAGAACCTCTTGAATTGCTCCACATGGACTTATTTGGACCTGTTTCAGTAGAGAGTATAAACAAGAAAAAGTACTGCTTGGTGGTCACTGATGACTGCAGCAAATTCAGTTGGGTGTTTTTCTTGGCCTACAAGGATGAAACATATGATATGCTTCATGATTTGATTGTGGGTTTGGAAAACAGGCTAAGACATAAAGTGAAGACCATCAGGTGTGATCATGGAACAGAGTTCAAGAATCAACTTATGAATGAGTTTTGTGCCAAGAAAGGAATCAAGAGAGAATATAGCATTGCAAGAACTCCACAGCAAAATGGTGTCGCAGAAAGAAAGAATAGGACTCTTATTGAAGCTGCTAGAACTATGCTAGCAGACTCACTTCTACCTATTCAATTTTGGGCTGAAGCAGTCAATACAGCTTGCTATGTGCTTAATAGAGTTTTGGTGACTAAACCTCAAATGATGACTCCTTATGAAATCTTGATGGGAAGATCTCCCAACATCAGTTTCATGAGACCTTTTGGATGTCCTCTGACTATACTTAATACTCTAGATCATTTGGGTAAGTTTGAAGGCAAGTCAGAAGAAGGCTATCTGTTGGGATACTCTACTAACAGCAAAGGTTTTAGAGTCTATAACAGGGTCACAAGAAAGGTTCAAGACTGTCTTCATGTAAACTTTCTTGAGAATCAGGAGAATCAAAAGGGAAAAGGTCCTGATTGGATGTTTGATCTTGACCTTTTAACTCCATCCATGAATTACATTCCTGTAAGGAAAGAAAACTATGCTGATTCAAAAGAACAAGGAATATCTTGTGATGATGTTGAAGATTTAGATGACCAGCAATTCATTGTTCATGTAGCTC
Source organism: Tanacetum coccineum (assembly GCA_026074375.1). Classification (NCBI taxonomy): domain Eukaryota; kingdom Viridiplantae; phylum Streptophyta; class Magnoliopsida; order Asterales; family Asteraceae; genus Tanacetum; species Tanacetum coccineum. The sequence continues at coordinate 32,007 of BQNB010025453.1, forward strand.
AGCCTATGCATCCAGAGGAACGTACTGCTGCAACAGAAGTTCCATTGTCCTCTAAAGAACAAGCTTTACATGATGAGCTTGTAAGTTTGATGCATCAAGAATCTCTTGCTAAACTTCATAATGATGATCAAAGGATTGCTTTTGAAGAGGAAAAGAAGAGAATAGCACTTGACAAGGGAAAAGAGTGTGTTGACAGTACTTTCACTCTAAGTACTGCTAATACACCTCCTCAAAGTACTGGCAATACACCTACAGATTCTGATGATGATACTCCAAAAGATGGTATTTTCTCTACAAACTCTTTTGATGATGAAAATACAGACACTGAGGAAGGTGGAGCGGCTGACTACAACAACATGGATCCTACCATTGATGTCACCTCTACTCCTACACTTAGAATTCATAAGAATCATCCTCAGAGTCAAATTATTGGCAAAAGTACTGCTGGGGTTCTAACCAGAAGAAAGCTCAAAGAAAGTGATTCTGTCCAACACCAAGCATTGCTGTCTTTCATATACAAGCAAAACAGAACTAACCACAAAGATCAGCAGACATGCTTGTTTGCTTGTTTCTTATCATGTAGGAACCCAAGAAATTCTCTCAGCCTTAGCATGATGAAAGTTGGTTGAAGCAATGCAGAAGAACTTGCTTCAATTCAAGCTACAAGAGGTGTGGGTGTTAAGCGACCTATCCACCAGGCAAGAGGGTGATTGTGAACTAAATGGTTTTTATGAACAAGAGATGAACGGGGTACTATTTCAAGAACAAGGCACGTGCCTAGTTGCACAAGGGTACAAGCCAAGAAGAAGGTGTGGACTATGATGAAGTCTTTTGCACAACAAGTTGCCAGAATTGAAAGCAATAAGACTCTTTTTGGCATTTTGCATCTTTCATGGGCTTCATTGTCTATCAGATTGATGTCAGATTGCATTCTATATGGCAACATCACAAATAAGTGTTTGTAAACAGCCTCCAGGTTTGAAGATCCTGCTCATCCAAACAAGGTCTACAGAGTTTTGTCAAGGCACTTTATATGGCCTAGCAATCAAGCCCAAAGAGCATGGGTAATAAAGACTTTCCCACTTTTCTTTTGAAGCATGGTTATAGGAGAGTGGGCTATTGATAAACTCTGTTTATTAAGAAGGATAGAATAGATATCATGTGGTAAGTATATTTGATGATATCATCTTTGAAACTAGCCAGGTCTTCTATGGTGAAAGAATTTGAGATCTTATGCTAAAGGAATTCAAGATGAGTTCCAGGGTGAACTCACTTTCTTTTTAGGGGCTTCAAGTCAAGCAATCCAATTGTGGTATTTTCTAAAGTCAAGACAAATAATGTGAAAGATATTTCAACAAGTTTTACTTCGAGAACCATTAAACCAGCATCCACCCCATATGAAACTCATAAATCTCTAGGAAAAGAGAAGAAGGTGAAGATGTTGATTACGAATCTTTATAGGTCTATGATTGGGTGTCTCATGTACGTAACTTCTTCAAGACCACCATAATGTTTTGCTGTTTGTCTGTGTGCAAGATTTCAAGTCACTCCAAAGGTTTCTCATCTACATGCTGTCAAAAGGATCTTTAGGTATCTCAAACATCAACCTAATTTAGGTTTATGGTATCCTAAAGACTCTCCTTTTCATTTGGAAGCTTTTTCGGATAGTGACTATGCTGGGGACAACCATGATAGAAGATCAACTTCAGGAGATGGCAGTATCTTGGCAAGAAGACTAGTTTCATGCAATGCAAGAAACAAACAATTGTGCTTATCTTTCGACCGAGCCGAAATGTTGCAGCTGCAAGTTGCTGTGCTCATTACTATGGATGCAAAATCAACTACTTATTTACTGGATTTAAACTTCATGAAACACTGAAATCCAATATAGACAATGTGAAGCACCAATTGCATGTGATAGAAATCCTGTTTTGTCACTCGAAGACCAAAGCATATCCAAATTCGTACATCACTCATTCAGAGATTGATATGACAACGGCTCATTAAATGTGGGTCAGAGTTCATACTGATGACAATGTAGCAGATTTACTCACCAAAGGCTTTTGACATGGGCAAGATTTAACTTTTTGGTGGTAACAATTGGGATGATAACCCTAAAAAAACATATCTGTGTGTTTGAGGGGAGGAATCACAAATAAAGTACTTGACTGGTAGATCAAGTAAAGTAACTGTTTTGGTTAGATTGGATTTTTGAAGCACTCTAGCTATATTTGAGGGGAGGATATGAATGATTTTTCAGAAGTTTGATGATTTGAAGAGGTAGTTTGCAAAGTTAATGGGTTGTCGTTGCACATATCTGAGTTGGACCTCTTTTTGTGTTGAAAGTACTGCTAATCCAACTCAAAGTACTGCTTGCCTTAGAAAGTACTGCTTAGACAACAAAGTACTGTTCTAACGTTCGGTCAACGGTCAAACGTACGTTTTTGCGCTAAAAACGTATCTCCAACGGTAACTTCTTAGTTTGCCGTCGCAACCTATAAATACTCAACTGAATTGCATTTTTCTCTCACTTTTACTTACTTTCATTCATAAATTTTTAATTTCCAACCTCCGACGCACTTCCAATTCTTTTCAAATGGCAAACATTCGTACTTGTAACAAGCACAACATGATCGCGTGTGTGGAAAAGACAGCTCAGAATGCTGATTTTTATCAAATCATCGATTTTCTCACGGGCTGCTCCATTAATTACTCTCTGTTGGTTGATCCTGATCTTATTGGTCCATGGCTTCAACAATTTTGGGCTACCGCTACTCTCCAAGTGATCAATGATGTACCTCACATTCGCGCCAAGGTAGCTGGCAAGAAGATTTTGGTTTCTGAAGCAACCATTCGAGCTGACCTACTCTTTGATGATGAAAATGGCGTTGATTGCTTTCCTAAGCAAGTGATTTGGGATACGCTCCGAGATATTGGCTACGAGGGTAACTTAGCACAACTCACCTTCTCTAAGCCTTTATTTAGCCCACAGTGGAAGTACTTGATCCATGTTTACTTCACTGCCAGTCCTAAAGTACCATCATAGGGAAGCAATTTGGTACCAACATCCGCCTCTGCCCTCAGTCGGTCTAGCAACAGAATCAGAAAGTTTAACTTTTCCTTTGGTTGATACTACTGAATGTGAATGCTAGGATCATATCTCAAATGGTACACCTTTTTTCTATGTATCCTAGGTCGTTCAATTGTTTTTGTAACAAGCAGTTAGAGGGGGGTAGACAGACCATCGAAGATTTTATGCCATCAGTTTCACTTCCTTCTAAAGTGTTTACATTCATGAGGAAGCATAGCACTAAGTTCTCATGTAAGATCACTCCCTTGACTCCATCTATGTTAGAAGTAGTTTCAGCATTGGCCGCAGAGGAAGAACAGAGTACTAGTCCTCATTCTAGGGCTGCAGTATTGCAAGGGAATGTCTCCAAGGCCACTCCAACCTCAAATGCTCTCATGAAATCTAAAAGTGCTGCTTATTCTCAAGTACTGCTATCGTAGAAGGTATGCCTCACTCCATGTACTGCTGACCACTCAAGGCTGTGAAAACAAAGGACTGCTGACTTTCCAAGGTATGGCCTGAACCTCATGATGCTACAGATTCTATTACTAACATCTCCAATGATTATAAGCTCCCACAGATGCGTCTCAGCATCTGAGGAGATGAGGGACTTTTAGATTATCTATGCTTTGAACACGGGGGTGGGGAGGAATTTAATCAGACTCAAGATGCATACCCTTTCTCAACAGCTAACTAATTCAATCAAGCTCAAAGCCAAGCTCAAGAAACTGTCCAAATTCGTAGCTCCAGTGGTCAAACATCATGCTCTTTGGGTAGAGAACCAACACCTTAAGAAGCAAAAGAGACGAAGAAAGAGGAATAAGAAGAAAGTGTCTTCAGTCAAATTGGGAGGATAAGTGATGAAGGAACTTGTCTGAAGAGCACAAGGTTCAGAAGAAGATACAACACATCATTTCTGCCCTAAAAATGAAAAGTTGATGGAACTGAGAAGTTAAATATTGAGGATAAAGAATGCTTCTATTGTAAAGAGTGGAGAAACAGAAGAATTGGATTTGGAGACAACTCAAAGTACTGCTAGACAGGGTACTATTACTCCAAGGACCCTAAACTTTGAAGATGAAGCAGGTCCTTCAAGCCCACTCCATCCAATTCAAGTTATGGACTATGAAGAACAACATACTACACTGCTAGCTGCATGGAAGTTCATGTCTCATTTTCTAGAACCATAGAGGTTTGAGCCTTCCTGGTCCCACAACAAACTCAACCTCAACAGCCAACTCAAGTACTAGATCTCTAAAGATAAAAGGCAAAGGGATACTGGTTGAAGAAACTAAAAGAAGAAATTGACTCTAAACAAACAGAGCTTGGAACTACAAATGATAGAGGAGGTTGCTAGAAAAATTCAAGCTAGTGTGATGCATGAAGAAGAAAGAAAGATGTTTGAGCGAATTGAAGAAAACAAAGCCGAAAGACTAAATACTTTTGAGGAAACCTACTTCATCTTTGCCTACATAAAGAATCAAATGATGATTTTCCTAAAAGGTCAAGGATACAAAAATGCAAAAACATAATATCCACAAGATGAAGGAATTATATGAACAAAGTTCAAGCATTCTATTAAAGACATCCTTCAAAGACTTTGGTTCCAATGGATTTAGAAAAGAAAGGGAGATGTTGAAGGAAAAGAGATGCACAAAGACTCTCAAATGAAAAGGAAAGCTACAATTACTGAAGAAACACGCCATCAAGAAGCCTAAGTATGAGGTCAGAAACAATGAAGATCTTAGAACTATCTCGAGTTGTAGATTTTGAAAAAGAATGCACAAGATAAAGAGTCACTAGAGAAAGGAATCTCCATGATTACAGCACTCCAAGTTATTGATTCACTCTATGGAGAGTATCTCAACATATCCATTCAATCATACAGAGCAAATAATCCACTTTCAAGGTGCTTTTTTGATACTTTATGGGAGATACTGCATGTCTTTGATAGCAGGATTTATAATCACCTATCATCGATTGTTGATGACAATTAATGAGCCAACCGTTCCTACCAACTGGCTTAGGCTCATGCTTCTAGATGATCTAAACATTATTTGGGAGACGCTGAATCAAGTGATTGATGATTTTCTGGAAGGATCAAGAAGAATGGGAAATCATAAGATGGAGGTTTCATGAATCTTCAGGAGTTCATACACTAGAGATAGAAGATGGAACTATGATTCACATGCTAGCTGAGAGAAGATATCCTCTATCAAGAGAGTTGATGATAAGGATGCTAGATCATGGCATGGAAGTTGAGAGAAGGAGACTGAGACACAAGCCCTCACTTTGATACATCTGTTCATGCTTGTGGACAACTGAAGATGGTGAAAATTCTTAAACAACTGGTATGTTTTATCAAAATTTATTTATATATATCTTACTTTGATAAACAGACTTAACTGTGAACAAAGCAGTACTGTGTTTAAAGTACTGCTAGTGTAAAACAAACAGTACCTTGTTGAAGGTACTGCTAGTTGAATTAAAAATTTTTTTTTTGAAATGTGGTGATAGATTTGATGTGCAAGAAAGATTTAAGGCACAAATATTTGAAAGTCAAAAACTGTTTTGTAAGGACTGAGTGTTGGTTAACCACCACACAGCAAAATGTAATCAATTCACCATACTTACAAACATAAGAATTTACTAGGTACCAAATCCAACATTTTGGTAAAGACTTCTCAAATCAGTTAATGGGTGACAATTTACCAAAAATTGTATGGTGATCAATACACCATGGTAATACACAGATTTTTGGCTACTCAACTCCAAAGCAAACGCTTTTTTGGGTAAAAGAAAGTCAAATCCGTGATAGCTTTAATAGTTGCTCAAAACAATATAGTCCACAACCTCACCAATGTTTTTATTACTGAGAAGTTGACTAGTCCTGATCAAACGCTACTAGGTAAAGACTAATAAAATCGTTATTGGTTGTAATGACTTACCAAAAGTCATATAGTACTCAACACACCATATTCATGTTCTGAGTGTTGAAAATGATTATTCATTCACATGATTGATTACCTTTTCTAGGTACCAAAGAAACTGACTAGCCCGAGAATTGAATGGCTAATGTGGTAAAGGCACATCAAATGCCATTCCATGTTGCTGAAAAAAAGACCGTGTTGCTTAGAAGAACAATCTGTTTGAGGAAAAGACAAAGATTTTGAAGAAAGTGTATGTGCAAGATAGAAGGATTTTCATTTCAAGATGCTCCAAACAGATGTGTACAAGATGACTGCTAAAGGATGAAGCTTAAAAGATTGAAAGGCAAGTACTGCTTAAATGACAAGACAGACTGAATGCTTAACCAAAATATGACCAACTATAAGAAACTTGAAGGTCAAAGCAAGTAGAATTCAAGTTAGGGGAGGAATGGTTGGGAAATACAATTCCAAAAGTGATCAAAGTATTCTAAAACAAAAGAATCAACAAAGAACTGCTCAAGATAAGACAGCTAAATGAAAGATCAAAGCACTGCCAGTCAAAGATTGAAGTACTGCCTTGGATATAGGAACTATAAAGTTTAAACGGTTGTTTTAGCATTTATCTTGTAACAGTTATTGGTGATAAGTATCATTTAGTATTTGTGTTAGTCAGGGACTGTACACTTACTAGTGGTTATCCTTATGTCTATAAAAGGATCACTAGGAATGCTTTAGAATATATAGAACAAACATAGAAAAACACAAAGTTAAGATTTGTTAGTATTGTATTTAGGGATCTGCAACTTAGGCAGATTCAAAAGGTTTATAAAAGAAATCGTTTGAGAAACTATTGTGTGTTCTTCTTAAAGTACTGCCAACTAGATTCCGCATAGTGACAGTACATCAGTTTTCCATTAAGGAATTCGATCCTAACACAGAGGAAGAGTTCGAAGAAGACCCTCAGGAGGAGCCTGAGGAAGAGTTTGAAGAGGATCCTGAAAGACTAGAGGCTGAGGGGGCCTCCCCCCCCCCTTGAGGAAAGGGAAAGATTCACCTTCTCCTGTATCAGTTACTGACCATCCGGTTGGGTCTTCCTATACCCCACCACCGCCATTGTTCTATGTCTTCATCAACACCTAGAGGTTGCTGCCGAGGTTTGCTACCGGGCCCCTCGGAGATGACCACTCGACTTTGATGGTCGATGGACATTTTAGGTGGGAGGTCCCTTCGTCGGTACGTCCCACATATCCTCCATCCTATCTATCAATGACTTAGAGATCGTAAAGGTTGGATGATAATACTCGAGTTGTTGTTTCCCGCAATGTGAAATATTTATAGCGTTGTGAGAAAAAAAAAAAACGCCAATTGAGATGGATGCTAACATTTTCTAAAATTTCGTAGTTAAAAGGGTGTAGATGACTTTGATCGAAAATTTGGTATGAGGTACAGTTTCACTGGGGTGATGAGGCAGAGTGACTAAGTTAGAAGACAAAGATCAGGAGAAGACAGAGGAGAATGGAACAAGATAAGAAACATATTAGAGACGCTCGAGACAAATTATGCATTTGAAGATGTTGAGTGAGCGAGATGATGGAAGAAAGCGTTATACCCATTTACAGGCTTCGGTTGAGTGTTGAGAGATTGGATGGGTGCTATGGATGCACGCCTAGATGATGGTGTTTTATGGGACAACTGCTTTTGGAGGAGTTTCAAAACCTCCTAAAAAACCACCGGGATTCGACCTATGGTTCCCAGTAAGTTGGTTTTAGTATTATGTTTAAGTCTTTCTAGACTAGTATCTTTTGTACATTCCCACTAGACTGTTAGTAATAGTTAGTGATATTATGATGATCGGGTGTAATTTTGTTCTCTTTTGTATACACCTCAGTATTTAAAACTTATCATCTCAGATTGTAATGGAAAACATGTGTTTAATGAAATATCATTTGGTTGCCGTTGTTGTTACATCAGTCTATTACTTCATTCTAGAATGATTATTTTTGTGAAATTTAATATGGATACTATGTGGATTCATTAGAGAATTGCATATTGTGTTGATAATTAATTCTCGGTAAATTATATCATTCCTTACCTCATTTCTCCATTATTACCGTAAATCTCGACTTAACATACTCCTTAAACAGTTCTTCTTAACCATTTGTACTTATGTTGTTGACAGGTCCATGTCACCAAGAAGACTAAAGGGCTTTGCGCCAAAGAAGGTCGAGGAGGGCCACTATGGAATGACTTATTGCTGACAGGGTGGCTAAAGCCATTGCTGAGCATGAAAGGAATCGACCCAACCCAGTTAATGCTGAAGGATCTACGAATGTGCAGGGTTGTTCGCACAAAACCTTTATGAATGGAAAGCTTTACTCTTTTAACGGCACAAAGGGTGTTGTTGGCCTAAGACGTTGGATAGAAAAGGTGGAGCAAGTGTTTGGAATTAGTAAGTGTGTTGAACAAGATAAAAAGTTTATGTTTGTTGCGAGCACTTTCGAGGGTCGTGAACTAACATGGTAGAATGGAAATGTGCACAACCTTGCGTCTTGTCAAACAAATCAGAAATTTGACTTGCTTCACATGAAGACCTAGAACAGATTGATGATTTGGAAATTGAAGAGATGGACATAAACTGACAGATAGCAATGATTGCTATTCGAATGAAGAAGTTTTACAAGAAAACTGGAAGGAGAGTCCGTATCGATGGAAACAAACCTGTTGGTTTTGAAAAAGAAGCTTGAATGTTTCAAATGTCGACAACACTTGGTATTTGACACTAGGGAAATGTTCAATCCAATGGGACAAATGATGGAAATAAGAGAGACTCGTTTTATCAAGATCAAGGAGCTGGAAGAAAGAGCAGAACAGAACTGTTTGCGACGTATGGTATGATGGTGTTGACAATTGGGGAGAGAACAAACATGTAGAGAAGTAGAGACAAATCATGCACTTATGGAAATCAGCTCAAATAATGATGTATCATTATGTTCTAAAACTTGCATTGATTTATATAATAAACTTAAAACCCTGTGTGATGAACAAACGAATCAGTTAGGTGAACAAGAAGCAAAAATTCTTGCCTATAATCAAGCTGTTAAGAAATTAGAAGCACAAATTGTTACTTTTCAAAAGCAGCAATTATCTCTAAATGAACAGCTTACATTTCAGGCAAATGAATTATATGAAAAAGATGAAAAGCTTAAAAAATATAGGAGAATAGGAATGAAAGCTGTAAAAGAAAAGGAACAATTGCAGAAAAATGTAGATTTTCCTAGAAGGAATCTTCTAAAAAACCTATGGAAATTAGTTAATTCTGGTATGAATAACAAATAGTAAAGTTGGCTTAGGGTATGGAATCAAATCAAACAATGAGGTTTTAAGCTATGAGGAAGAAATGAATTGTACTGTGTTTAATTGTACAGAAGAAGACTTTGTTGACAAACCTTTGTACAATAGATTTTCAAAGACTGATAATTTTAAAGGAGTTCCACATCCCTTAACTGGGGACTATACTCCTAAACCACAACAGGAAATTGATGAATCTTTGTATGTTTATGGTAAAAAGGGACCTCAAAAGCATAAAACTAGTGTCTCAGATGACAAATCCAATGAGCATAGTCTACCTGTTAATCAAATGCCAGTGAAGGATCTTTGAAATCCCTCTGTAGCACTCTTCTAAGTCTGAATCAGAAAAGTATAAGTGTACCGAAAAATGTCCTACGTTAAGTCTGTTACAACTAATAAAAAAGTCGTCTGAACCAAAACCAAAAGATGTTGAACCTAGTTGTGTAATACACGTAAAAACTCCTAGGCAACAAATGAAAAATCAAGAGACACCTAAAGTTAACAGAAAGAATTGGAATGAAATGATGGAAAGAGAACTAGGGGAAGGTTACTCTTTCATCAAGAAAAAGTGTTTTGTTTTGTTTGCAGCCTAAGTCCATTTGATCCAGAGATTATGACTATTTAATGAAAATAAAATGCAAAGAGAGGCGATCTTAAGAAACAAAGGGTTTTTTAATACTTATAATAAGGTTGGCAAAACCAGTATGAAACCAATGCAAACAGGTGCTAAGGCATGCTAATCACTTTGTACCTAGACCAGACAACTTCATGCCTGTTTAGGCCAAACAGTAATAACTGTTAGCCTAGATGTTTAATTCTAGTAGGGAAAATGTTAATTTTCTGTTAGTGGCCAAAATGTTAATTTCCTGTTAGGTCTAAAGTAAATAAACGGTTAGCCTAAACACCAGTACCACTACCAAAGTAACTCAAACAGTTTTAGTCCTGTAAGACCCCAGGTGGATAAGTTTAATCAAAGAAGTAATTTTTCAAAATCACATTCACCTGTGAGAAGACCCATTGTTAGAAAAACAGCAAAAATGCCTTATTCTCATACTGTAAAAGGAAATTGGGGCACTGCTGTTAAGACCTCAGCATGTTATAATTAGAGGAATACTAGACCAAACTCCAATTGTAATAGTGGATCCAATTTTGTTCGAACTGTAAATGCTAAAGGTCCACAAGGCAGACCCAAGCCTGAAAAGGCCTGGGTCCCTAAGAGAAACTAATTTCTCTTTTTCATGTGCAGGATCATCCACTCAAGAACATGCGAGACAGAGGTATATTTAATAGTGGATGCCTCAGTGCAACATGATTGGTAACAAGAATCACCTGGATGATTTCGAAGAATGCAAAGGGGAATTTGTTACCTTTGGAGATAGCAAAGGCTACATAACTGAAAGTCTGGGTGATGAATTAAGCCTTGATGAAAATGCAGATTTCAATGAGTGTCAATAGTATAAAACTCATATTCTTCCTTGGATTGCAAGTCAAACAAAAGACATATGGACTTTTCATTTCTCAAGACAAGTATGTTGCAGAAATGCTGAAAAAGTTTGACCTTACAAGTGTGAAAACTGCAATAACCCCAATGGAGACCAAGATGGCGTTGACAAAAGATGAGGAAGCTGATGAAGTGGATGTACACTTATACAGATCCATGATAGGTTCTCTCATGTTTTACGCCCTCTAGGCTTGATATAATGTTTGCAGTATGTGCTTGTTCTCGTTTTCAGGTTACTCCCAAGACTTCAAATCTAGATGCAGTGAGAGAATCTTTAAGTACCTTAATGCAAAACCAATTTGGGCCTTAATGTGATCGCTCGGGAAGGGAAAAAGAATCATCTTTTGACCTGGAAGCTTACTAGATAGTGACTATGCTGGGGCAAATCTTGAAATGAAACCATACAACCGATGGTTTGTCAATTCTTGAAGAAGATTAATTTCATGGCAATGCAAGAAACAAACCATAGTGGCTACCTCTACAACAGAAGCTGAATATGTAGCTGCGACAAGTTGCTGTGGACAAGTGTTGTAGATTCAAAATCAAATGCTGGACTATGGTTTCAATTTCATGAATACCAAAATCCACATTGATAATGAAAGCACAATCTGCATTGTGAAGAATCCGGTATATCACTCAAAGACAAAGCACATAGAGATCAACCACCACTTTATATGAGATTCTTATGAGAAGAAGCTCATTAGGGTGAATTACAAGATCATTAAGCAAGGAAGGAAAGGTGTATACCAGATTGTAAGGGAGAATGGAACTGATATGGTATACATAAGCTTTGGAGCAATGCTGACTGACATATCAAGAGATGATCTTACAGAGCTATACAGGATTGTCATGAAGAAACATGGTATGAATGAGCCAGAGGATGAATTTGAAAAGGTACTTTGGGAATACTTGAAGAACATGTTTGAAGAACCCCTTAGTACAGATTCAATTTGGAGTTTGCCAGGTCAACAAAGGATAATTTGTTGGAGATACTATGATGCTTGCAGAGTACATTGTTTGAACTTGGAGTCTGCAGATGTTTATATGCTAATAGAGAGAAAGTATCCTTTGTCTGCTGAAGTATGCAAAGCTATGTTGGACAAGAAACTTCAAGGAGGAAAACCAGATGAGGATTGTTATAAACTTTTGAAAATGATGGAGAAGCAAGCTGGTATTAGAAAATAATGGAGATTGATGAGTTAGAAATCTAGAATGGAGATGAGGAGAACAACACTTGGTGGAGGTGCTATGCACTAACACAACAAATGGTTATCAGTCCACCATGTCTAACAGACATAAGGACTGGCTAGTCCAAAGCAAACGGCTTTGGTAAAGACTTCTCAAATCCGTTGATGGTTGACAGTTTACCAAAAACTGTATGGTGATCAATGCACCATAGTATTGCACTGAAGCATTGGCTAGCCCTGAGCAAACGGCTACAGGTAAAGGCATATCAAATCCGTTCATGGCTGTAATGGTTTGCCAAAAATCATATGGTATTCAACTCACCAATGTTTTACATACTGAGAGTTAAAATGGTTTTCAGTCAACCATGGACATGCACCTTTCTGGAGGCTAAAGGACTGACTACTCTAGAGTTAATGGCTAACTGGTAAAGAGACATCAAATCCATTAAATTTTCAATGATTCACCTCTCACAGGAGTTAACACACCTGGAAGTGATGAGAATAGACTAAAACTTTATGATTTGATGTACATATAGTCAATGTTGCTGCTTATTCAATTGTTGCTGAAAAGATATAACTTGTTGCTGTGAAGTGCTGATTATGATAATTAGAAGATTAGTTGCTGTAAAGATCAGGTAGTGATGATTTCAAGCATTGCTGATAGAAGTTAAGAACTTGTTTATCCAGGAAGATCATCATGTTGCAGTTCAAGAATAATTCCAAAGATAATGCTCATAAAATCCTCAAGAAGCTCATAATGAAGATATTCAAAAAAACTTGAAGTTCACAAGTGAAGTTCAAGTTAGGGGAGGATTGTTAGGAATTATTGTAAACAGACTTAAGTCTGGTAGTTATAGAGTTAAGTCTGGTAGACATAGTTAAGTCTGCCAGTACTAAGTTAAGTCTGGCAGTACTATAGTTAGTACTGGCCTTGTCTAGTTAAGTCTGTTTATGTAACAGAATAGTTATAATAGTTATCTTAGAGATATCTTAGGAGATATCTTAGGAAAGGATATGCATTATCCTTTTACATGTTTATAAAGCCCATTAGAGTTTCCTTGGTGTATAAAAGGAACCCTACGACACAATGTTTAGTGTGAGATTGAAATAGTATTTTAATAGAAATTAATAGCAAATAGCAAAGTTTTACATTGTGTTCTTCTTAGTACTTGTGTTAAGATTCCACATTAGCACATAGTATTCATAGTCAGTGTCTCTCATATAGTTGATTTGGATTTATTCAAGTTAGCTATTGTCCTACAAAAGGCTAAACAGATCCAAGACTTTGGACCTACACCAAATGATATTTGTAGGTTATCTCTTATGAAAATAAGCAAAAATAAGATGTTTTAACATAACAAAAGTTTAGAAAAATGATTCGTTAGCTAGAAAATCAAAATGGGTCATTTTTAGGGTTTTAGTAAAAAACACATGGGTTTGAGGATTCAAGGCTTCAAACAAGAGTTTATATATGATCTAACAAACCTTATGAAAGATCTAAAATAGAATATGAGCTTATTGAACAAGATTTTGAGCTTACTTGAGCTACAAAGGGTCGAATGAAGGTTTTTTTAGGTTACGTACAAACCTAAAAATGACGTTCAAGAGCTTCTTTCTCTATGGTTTTTTGTCTTCATGATTTGATATTGGGGCTTCTCTTGAACTTTTACTACAGCTAAGGGAAAGGCTAGAAACTCCATTTGAGTATGAGGTGTTTTGAGTTTGAAGGAAGAAATGAAAGGGTGTGTATGTTTCGGCTTATAAAGAGTGTGAAACCCACATGGTGCCAAGTTTGATGTTTGGTTAGTGGAATAGGCTAGTGGAATTGACTAAGGGATGCTAGATGGTGAGTCTTGAGAGCATCGGAAACTAGATATGAAAAGGTGTAAGGGTGTGGGAGGTGTGTTCCGGCTGGTATGGAGTGACAAGGAAGGTGAATGAGAAGTCTTGGTGGCGAAGTTGGTGATGCAAGGGTGATGTTAGGTGCTTGTAAGTCTTAAGTCGGCTGCTTAGTGAGGTTTATGGTGCTGCATAGTGAGGAGCTAGGAAGCTAGCTTGAGCTAAGAACATGGTTAAAAAGAATAAAAGGGCGACAGGTGGTTTAGGGTTTCGGCTTAGGATTTAGGGTTTTAATTCGTGGATTAGGGTTAGTATTAAGGATAGTATATGGTTTAGGAATAAGGTTCAATGTTAGGATAAAGGGTTTTAGATGAGGTTTAAGGTTTAGGATTAGGGTTAGGGTTTAGTTTTTTAGGTTTAAAATGAAATAGGTTTTTAAAGGGTTTCGTTTAGGGTTTAGAGGTTTTAGATTAGGGTTTAGGATGACTTTAGGTTTAGTTTTAGGGATTTAGGAGTCATGCATTAAGTTGTTTATACTTGTGTTTAAGTGGTGGTAAGAACTAAAAGTGATTTAGGAGGTAAAATAACCTAGTTTGTTTTTCGTGCATTATTGACTTGTACATTAGCTTTAGAAAGTTGTAACTTGATATTAGGAAAGGAAAAGAAATTCCAAATTTGTAGTTGTACACTTGTACGACAAAGTTTTGAAGGCCCCCCCCCCCTTTTTTTTTTATGGGGGGGGGCCCCCAAAACATTTATTATATGTTAATACATTCATTTAAATAAGGGTTTTGATATAAACGTAACGGATAATGGTCTATTTGGATATAACCTTGTAAATGGTATGTTAATAGATAATGTACCTGGTACGAATGATATTAAAATATAGACCTGACATATTAGATTTTACATCTATACACATAGATTAGATGGCATTAGGTGGAGAGGTTGCGTGAGCTCGTTATACTTTAGGAGATGCAAGTGTACGTTGCATAATGAGATAAAGCAAATTTCCCCCTGTAAAAAGTGTATATATATAAAAGATGGATATTACAGTGCATATAAATTTAATAGATGGATAATTACATTGATGAAAATTACGGGTTGTTAAAGGTCCTCCCTCCTTAAAGAAATCTCGTTCCCGAGATTTAGTTGGATACCCGGAGTGATTTGGAAAACAGATGTGGATACTTGACATGAATTTGATCTTCGCGTTCCCGAGCGTAATTTCTGTCCATCTTTAGAAGTTCCATCTTAATTTGACTAAAGGAAAACGACTTTGTTTTAGTTGCTTGAGCTTTTAGATCCATGAATCTCCACTGGTTCTTCCACAAAGTTGAGTTTTGTCATCAAGTCGAAGCTCTTATCATGAATGAACAAGGGATTCCGTCATATAAGCATTTCTTTAGATTAGAAAGCGTGAAAGTAATTGTGGACATAGCCGGCTCTTCATGAAGCTTAAGTTTATATGCCTAGGCCAATCTTTCAAGGATTTTGAAAGGTCCAATTACCAAAGTATTAAGCATTTCTCTGATCCCCCCTCGGTTCCGGAATCAAAATGACCACATTTACGAGGTGCAAACTTTGAACATACACATATCACACAACTTTAAATAAAAAGGCTTATTCGACTTACATTGGCGTAACTTCCTTTGCCGATCTCTGCAGCTTGCAACGTTGTCGAAATTTGCACTATCTTTTCAGTGGTTTCAAATGGATTATTCTGGTCCCTAAGTATCTCCAACTTTGGCCAACAAACAATGATATGCACTATCGAACCATAAAGTAGCCTCATCTGAGTGATGCCTATATTACGGCATGGTAACTGTTATTGTAGAAAATCTACAAATGTAAGTGTTTTACCCCATCCTTTTTCCCCAACTCTAAACACATGCTTGAAGCATGTCTTCAAGTGTTTGGATGGTCCTTTCACTTTGCCCATCAGTTTTGGGATGATATGCCGTACTCATGTCTAATTGAGTACCTAAAGCACTTTGTAATGATTGCTAGAATCTGGACCTGAAATGACTGTCAGGATCCGAGATGATAGATATTGGCACTCCATGCCGGGAGACTATTTCCTTTATGTACAATCTTGTAAGGGTTTCCATACTATCTGTCTCTCGGGTAGGGATGAAATGTGCAGATTTGGTAAGGCGATCGACAATGACTCAGACTGTGTCATGTCCGTTTGATGTTTTGGGTAGTTTTGTGATGAAATCCATTGTTATTCTCTCCCACTTCCACATAGGATTTAACTCTAAAGCATGTTAAACACTTGCCAACATACTCAGCGATGATTGCCTTCATGTTAGGCAACCAATAGAGTTTCTTTAGATCCTGATACATCTTGTCAGAACCTGGGTGAATGGAATACTTTGATTTATGGGACTCATGCATGATTAAGTCTCTCAGATTACCAAAAAGTGGTAACCAGCTTTAGTTTTTAATACAACGAGCTCCATTAGGACGTATTTCAAATGCTTTGTCTATTCCTCATAAGTTCTCATCTTTGATGT
This sequence comes from Tanacetum coccineum, assembly GCA_026074375.1. Classification (NCBI taxonomy): domain Eukaryota; kingdom Viridiplantae; phylum Streptophyta; class Magnoliopsida; order Asterales; family Asteraceae; genus Tanacetum; species Tanacetum coccineum. The sequence goes on from BQNB010025453.1 coordinate 48,401, forward strand.
TTTCTTCTTTGGGTGCTTTAGTTTGAACTTTGAGAATTTGTCATGGTAATTTTGGATGAATGGTCATAACTAATGATCTAACTTGGAGTGGTTTGATTCGTTCCTTCCAGCTTAAGGCATCTGCTACGACATTTGCCTTTCCAGGATGGTAGCGAATTTCACAATCGTAATCTGCAAGCAATTCTAGCCAACGGCGTTGTCTCATGTTCAACTCTTTCTGATCAAGGATATGCTGAAGACTTTTATGATCAGTGAACATAATACATTTGGTGCCATACAAATAGTGTCTCCAAATTTTAAGAGCGAACACTACTGCTCCTAATTCGAGATCATGAGTGGTATAGTTTTCTTCATTAGGCTTAAGTTGTCGGGATGCATATGCAATAACCTTCTCTCTTTGCATTAACACCGCTCCCAGACCTTGATGGGATGCATCACAGTAAACAACAAAATCGTCATTTCCTTCTGGTAATGCTAAGATTGGAGCTTCACATAGCTTCTGTTTAAGCAGTTGAAAAGTTGTCTCTTGGTCTTCGCCCCAGATATACTTCTTGTTTTTCTGGGTTAATTCAGTCAAAGACTTTGCAATCTTCGAGAAATCTTTGATAAATCTCTGATAATAGCCGGCAAGTCCTAAGAATTGACGTATTTTTGTGGGTGTAGTAGGAGATGTCCAATTCTTAACTGCTTCAATCTTGGCGGGGTCAACATGAAGTCCTTGACTATCAATTAAGTGTCCAAGAAATTGCACGATACGAATCCAGAAATCACACTTGGAGAACTTGGCATACAACTTCTCTTTCTTGAGTAATTCTAGGATTATTCTTAGATGATTTGCGTGCTCTTCTTTGTTACGGGAGTAGATAAGAATATCATCGATGAACACTATCACAAATTTATCCAAGTATGGTTTACACACACGATTCATGAGATCCATGAATACAACAGGTGCATTAGTTAAACCAAATGGCATCACTTGAAATTCATAATGTCCGTATCTTGTTCTGAAAGCAGTCTTGGGAATATCTTCATCCCTGACTCTCAGTTGATGATAGCCTGATCTTAAGTCAATCTTCGAGTAGACACTCGAACCTTGAAGTTGGTCAAATAAGTCATCAATCCTGGGTAATGGGTAACGATTCTTTATGGTAAGTTTATTCAACTCCCGGTAATCGATACACATTCTGAAAGATCCGTCTTTCTTTTTAACAAATAAGACAGGAGCTCCCCAAGGCGAAGTACTTGGTCGGATAAAACCTCGATCTGATAATTCTTGAAGTTGATCAGATAGTTCCTGCATTTCTGAAGGAGCTAATCTATAGGGTGCTCGGGCTACAGGTGATGTTCCTGGGATTAAATCGATTTGGAATTCTACTTGGCAAACGGGAGGAAGGCCAGTTAGATTTTGGTATGTGCTTAATTACACATACTATTTATTAACTTCATTAAAAAAAAAAAACTGACTCGTAATATGACAGGTACCCCAATATAAACATATCCCAAAAATTCTTGTATTTGTTATGTTTTTTCACTAGTTATAGTGTGCAGGTAACGGATATGCTATTTCTTTGTGTTGTCCAACGTCCAAACACAAAAACAACAAAAAAATTATTCTAGTACGTTAAAAAAAAATAAAAAAAAACTAAGGACGAAAAAATCAAGCCAAAATGGTACCAAAAACAAGTCATCCCCCCACCCCCCTCCCCAATCTTTTTGTGGCGGGTAGGAGACGTACTTTTCGTTGAAAATGTCAAAGTCCAAAGTCAACCCCGGATTTGTGTCTGTTGGTTTTTCCCAAGCAAGAAGTCAAAAAGGTCCACAAGCCGAAGCCGTAAGCATCGTAGTAATTGTTAATATGGGACAATACCCTATTTTCCCATCTAATTTTTGGCAGGGTCAGACCATGTGATACTTTCTTATTATAAGACTTATTTACTACTCTAACTAATATTCCCTAATCCACTTTTTTATATTCCCTTACGGGCCCATAAATACCATATAAAATGCACAATCCCTCTTTTTTTTAATGGCCTTTATTGGTTGGTATGCCCTTAACACCTTCTTGCGCCCCGAAAATTTAACATGATACAGTATTATATCTCTGTTTAGTCCACTTTAGGTACTATACGTGTTTTAAAACAACCCATATAACCCATTTCCTATTCCCCATCAAAGGATAATCTTCATGCCAACACCAAAATAAACGTTTATCACCTCAAGGACTTTCAATGTCATACATATATACAAAATGAGGGGCCAATGTTGTCAAATCCCCAAACACTTTACAACGCCTCGCACCAAAACAAATCAGTTAAACCCACTTTCCCGCCATTTACCCTGTTCACCCTTCCCTGTCACTTTCCCACCTCGTTTACAGTTCACACCACAACAAAACCATCACTTTCCCTTAAACCCCACCCCCAAGAAGTCAATGCCATGTTGGAAATCCTACACCATTCTATTGGGCAAAAGATAATGACAAGAAAATCAAGGGTTATGATAATATGGATTGGGCACCAAGCAAAATTAAGGGCTGAGATGGACTTTGCAATTCTACTCCACAAAAAATAGTAAAAACACACATCTTGTGCTATCTTTATAGAAGAAAAATAGAAGTGAACACCAAAGACTTGTTATAAATATAGGCTAGTGTAGTCATTTGTTTCCTTGTCGAATTTTGTTAAGTCCAGTCTTGTATTAACAAAGTTTGTCCAATTTAATATTGTCCTTTAATTACTTGTCATTTAATTTTTCTGTCATTTAAATTATTGCATTGTAATCCTTTTTTCAAGTTAATGAAATTTTTAGCTTTCCTTTAAATATTGTCATTTAAGTTTAATTGTCTTTTAAATACTGTTTTTTAAGCTCTTGTATAAGCTTTTGAACCATTGAAAGCTTATATAAACACTTGTTTACCTTTCTGTCTTAAAAAACTAAAAATCACAAAAAAAATCTGTCAAAGAAAGCAATGGAGCATGGTAAATCTTGGATGGCCATGGGGTTAGAGCTTCTTGGGAAGCATATAGGTTGGTGTAAGCTGATTTGAGAGCTTATTCCCTTGCCAAAAGCTGTGGACCTTTGTGAGTTTCCATTTTATCATTTTTCAATTTTTGCTTATTACTGTTCATGTGCTTATTTCTGCTTATTTCTTGCTTATTTATGCTTAGTTATGTTAGTTTATGCTTACTTGTCTCTGTTTAATGCTTACATGTTCTTTGTTTTAGTTTTTATTTTAAACTGCCTTTAATTGCTTTTAACTGCTTATTGCTTATTTGCTTATTTTAGTGCCTATTGCTTTGTTCTTATTGCTTATTCTTGCTTAACATTACTTTGTTACCATCTGTTTTCAAACCCTTTTGCTTAAATCAGTCTAAATCAGCTTAAAATTGGTTTTTAAAAAGTTAAAGGGGTGTTTGGGTTAAGTGGTTAAAGTGGGTCAAAACAGGTTTTAAACCAGTTGGGTCACCAAGGCAACCTGTACAAGCCTTCTTAAGTTGTTTATAAGCTGTTTTTCAAAGTTTTAAAGTCTTAAGGCTTGTTTTCAAACTTTTTCAAAAAGTTGTTTACATCTGTGGTTCAAAAGCAATCTCACATTGCTTATTTGATTAAGACTTTTAAAACAGTTTTTAAGAGTAGTTTTTGTGTTGTTTTTAGTGTCCTAATGCAGTAGCATAAAGGTCTTTTAAGTTTACTTTTGTGTTGTTAAAATCTGTCAAAGTTTTTGTTAAGTGTCTTTTAGTCTAAAAACTGCTTTTTCATTTTCAAATTTCAGTTAGTTAAAATAGTTTTTAGGATTTGAAATTTTGAGCATAAGCTCATTGGAGGTCAAACTCCATCTGTTTTAACTTATTTTTCATTTTGAAGCTTATTTTCTAGCTTATTTTTTAGGCCTGCATAAGCCACCTTTTTTTAGAAAACCAAAAAGTTGCACACTGAGTAGAAACAACCCTTTTCTTAAGCCCTTTTCATGGCTTTAATGAGTTTCAAACTCAGTTCTTTTTGCTGATTTTAGGAGCTTGTTGGACAAGCTTTAAGCTCATATAACTCACATACCCATAAGGATCCATCTTGGTGCTTAAATTTAAGCCCAAAAAGTTGTCCCTAGGCTGTTTGGTATGCATGTGTAGCTTATAGCTTATTTGCCTTTTTTGTGCTTATCTGTCTGTTCTTTTTAGCTTATTTTTGTTCCTAGAGCTTATTAGGTGTAGTGCAAATCTGCCTTAGCTTATTTTCCCTTTTTCCTTAGCTTATTTGTTTTAAAAAGCCCAAACAGTTTTGCTTTTTAGTCCTTAGTGTAAAAAACCATTCTGCCAGCTTTCTTTTTCTTATTTTCCTAGCTTATTTTCAAAATTTGTAAAAAGTTGCTTTATTAAAAATAGTTATATTAGCTAGTTTTATAAGTTAAAAAAAAGAAAAAAAATGTTTTCTAAAAAAGGAGAGGCACAGGGGTCGAACCTGTGACCTCTCCCTTTGCACATACTCGTCCCACACAAACACACACTAACCACAGCACCAGATAGGGCCATCTGGTCATATCCCACACCATTTAATTTTTATACACTTTTAGCCCATTTAAGCTTCAGCCCTTAATTAGCTTATTTCTGCTTATTTCAATAAGCTGGGAAACCCATTTTATTTTTCTTGAATTCAGCACTGTCCATAAGCCATACTTTTCAGTTATTTTTTTTGATTTTTAGAGATTGTTTTCTATTTTAATTAAATTTTTATTTTTTAATACATTTTTTTTAATTCATAAAAAATTATAAAAAATTCAAAAAAATATAATTCTTTTTTTTAATTTTTCTTTTATCATTTAGCACTTAAAAAAATTAAATTTTCGTTCGTAGGATTATATTTTTAGGATTTCGATTTTTAAAGAACGGGTTTTGATCCTGTTATTGTTTTAGGTTTTTTTATTAATTTCATTATTTGCTTTCGTTTTTAGGTTTTCTTTACTCGTTTTTGCATTTTAATTGTAGAAATAGGAAAACCAATCCAAAAATCTTTGACCATTCAAAAACGCGATCACAAACGTAAACCCGATTCTCAATTCGCGCCTCGACGGGAAACGACTCGGGAGGTTTTTTTAGGGTTTTGCTTTGGATAAAAGTGAAGTCTCTTTAAAAGCCTTACGGAATACTTATCTCTCTTATTATTGATCTTATCCTTATTACGTATTTATATTATATATTTATTATATTTATATATACTAAAAAGGACGAGTCAATTTTTTTCCGGACGCCGTGGCGGGAGGTTGTGTGCAATTTCGTTCTACGTTTGAAGATTAGTTTTGAGGACCCTTCCTCGTTGAAGTTATAATTTTCCACGTTTGTGTAAATATATTCTTTATTATTAAAAATTAAAAAAACAATACACAACAATTTACTTCCACTAAAGTATTGAATGTTCCAAAAAAAATTTGAAAAAAAAACCATCAAATTACAGAAATCGTGTTGTTAATAGTTAAATCGGCTCTCACCTTTGAATTACAAACTATAAGGAGGGTATAAGGCGGGCTTGATCCAAGGAACATCGCCCAAAAAGGAAGAACGCTTTTAAATCGCTTCGGCGTGCTAATTCCTTCCGCTCTCTTGTGCGTAGTTTAAAGAGTTACCATGGACTTTTAACATCCGGTTACCAAAAATATTGTGTTGTTCTTGTTTTTAGTGCATGCACACTCGCTCTTCTTCGAATCTAGTTGGTGAATCTTCTCCTAATCCAACTACTTCAAATCCGAAACGTCGTAACCATAGACGTTCAAAGCAACCTTTTTCTCTTGAATAATCTCCCGTAAATACGATGGCCGATCAACGTACTATGGTGGAATTGCTCCGTGCACCCACCGAGGGTTATGCAGAGGCAGTTGTGGTTCCACCAATTCTTGCTGAGCATTTCGAGCTCAAGCATAGCCTCATTAATATGATGACTTCGGACCAATTCTTCGGACTTGAGAAAGACAATCCTCATGATCACATTCGTTGGTTTAACAAAATAACTTCCACAATAAAATACAAGGATGTGCTTAATTCAGCGATTAAGCATATGCTTTTTCCCTTCTCTCTTGAGGGGGCAGCCCGTTGTTGGCTCAAAAAAGAACCCCCTCATTCTATTCTCACTTGAGATGATCTTGTTTCCAAATTCATCAATGAATTCTTTCCTCCCTCAAGAATGACAAATCTCTGAAATGAAATTTCCAACTTTGAACAACGTTTTGGTGAATTGTTTCGTGAGGCATGGGACCTTTACAAAGATCTCCTTCGTGCATGCCCTCATCATGGTTTTACCGAATTGCACCAACTTGATACCTTCTACAATGCCTTAAACCCAACCGACCAATATTTTTTGAATTCTGCCACCGGTGGTAATCTTTTGGAAAGAAGTACTCGAGATGTGTTGACGAATATCGAAAACAAATCCAAGGTCCGCAATTCACAAAACAAATCAATTGTTTCTCAAGTGAAATCAAGTGATGTTAAATCTTCTTCTCCCTCCGAGATAGCCAAATTTACTTATGCAGTAAATCAGCAAACAAGTGTTGTGACTACCGCCATAACCGCTATTCTCAAGCAATTTCAAGCAACCCCACCTCCAGCTTCTGTAAAAGCCGTTGAGGAAATTTGTGTTACTTGTGGTGGTGCTCATCTATATTATCAGTGTCTTGCCGCCAATGGCGACACTTTCCTGGAATTTCAGGATAATATTCAAGGATACGTTGTAGCAGCCGCGGGTAACTACAATCAGGGTAATTCCGGTTATCGTCCTCCAAGTGTGGCTAATCAAATTCGACCACTAGGTTTTGCATCCTCATTTATCCTATAAAATGAGACACTGAGCACAACAACGTAACTCCTTAAAGTGATAGCAAATGTACGTAGTAAGCATCATAAGGTAGATCGTACACCTTTGCTAGATTCATCAAGTCTTCGTCATAACAATTAAGCACAAACAAGTTACCTCAAAATGTTGTAAGCCATTTGAGATATGATAAGAACACAAACCTGTGAAAATCAACTACAACATCAAATAAGCAAAAACCAATTTTCTTCACAATAATCCCCAAAAGCAAGCCATAATTTCATCATTGTCTGAGATCCACACGCGTGAACCATCTGATATCTGATAAAGCAAGCAGTACAAACTGAATATGTCGGATAGCACTAACAGTACAAACTGCTTCAACAAGCGGTATTAACAAACCAAGTACTTAGAGACGCTTTATTCTGTCTCAAAACTGTCATAAAATCGTCACTATCTTGTCACAAATCCATCACAAAACTGTTACTAATATGAGTACTCCTTCCTCCCATATCAATTAGCAACACAGATTCTGTCACTGAACCATTGCAACCCTGTCATAAATTCGAACGGTACTAACTCAATATAGAGCAGTACTAACATCTCGTGGACCCAAACAGTACAAACAAGTAGCAACAGTTTCTTTTATTCATTTGACAGTACTAATCATAGAAAGTGGCAGCACAAACTTTACCTTGATGAGCATTCGAACAGTATAAAGTATACTTTGAACAACATGAAGCCCAGTATCAGCTTCACGTCTAAAATCCAACAACTCTTTGCTATGAATGCTTACCATGAACATGTATATAAACCCTAATACTAGGGTTTTCTTCCAATCCTTCTTACAAACCCTACCAGATTGAGGTTACAATCTAGTCATCTCATCTAAGCCAACCACGATCTATCTCTGGTCTCACAGCTGCCTTTACTCAGAAAAACCCTAGAATCTGCCTCATTCTATATAATAGATATGGGTTTTAAGGATTTCATTGTGTGCTTCATAATGCTTGATCACCGATTACACCAAAACCCTAACATCCAATCACGCAAAAACCCAGCAGTAACATTACTCTAGCAACGAACCAACTCCAAGATCTATATATCACCATTTGCCTTTTTATTTGTTCCATTCGAACCCAATAAAGAAGAAAACTTTAATAGAAAGCGTGTTGTTTTCTTTACAAAGGAGACAAAAAAAATAATGGATCTCTTAGTGATGATTCTGTATGACAACGATCTAAAAGAATGATTCATGAAAAGTACTAGATCATATGCCAAACATATCAATGTATTTACTGTATCGAATTAGAGTTTTGCATAAAACCCTTGTTTGCACCCCCAAAAAAACGACATCTGAATGTCGCGATGTAGTTATGTATCCTTTTACCTTGGGTTCACATGTTTAAGAGATCAACCTCACCAAAGATTAGTTATGAACCTTTCAGTAACACGCCTTGTATACGAAACCTTTTCTGCAGCACTTTTATAAAGATCGTATCTTTAATTAGAAGACTCAAATCAAAGATCGCTCTAGTTAGATCATACCTATATGTGTATAGAACCTCCAGTTAAAATTTTGTGACGATCCAACGGTTAACGAACGATTTATCATCGTTTTACCACAGCTGCCCAGAAAGTAACATAAAAACCCTAAACGGATTTTTAGGAGTCTTCTTCGTTCTTCGACCATAAAACCTTGAATCCTAGATATCAAGAGCAACCCGCTCTGATACCACATGTTGAGAATCGATCAGCCCATCTAGGATTAGTTTTACGAATAACATTAATACGCAGCGGAATAATAAGAACAATAATGCTATTCAACAAGGTTTAACTACTAAACTTGAAGCCTTCATTATATCTTGATCTGAATAAATGAGACTACAATCCACTTTCTAATACACTAACTACTTACTACTACTAACGTGTACACACACACGCTTTTGCTGTTGACTCTCATAAGAAGTCTGCTATTTTTTTCAGTCTATGGTAATGGAAAATTAAATCTATTCACCATAATTACACTATATATAGAGGATATTATGTCTTACAAGGAAGCTAATTAAATGTATTAGGAAGCTAAATAAAAACTAATTAATAACCTACCTTTATCTTTGATTTTCTTTGACTTTTTCAATGCCTATCTTTCATGGAAATCTTCCATCTTGTAATCTTCCAATATGGTAGAATACCAAAGTGTCATATTAATCCCTTGTTGTTTCATTCGTCTTCATTTAAGCATATGTATTTTTGTAATCATCAAATCAATAAACCCAACAGGTTATGTAGAGGTAATTGTGGTTCCACCAATTCTCGCTAAGCATTTCGAGCTCAAGCATAGTCTTATTAATATGATGACTTCGTACCAATTCTTCGGACTTAAGAAAGACAATCCTTATGATCGCATTCGTTGGTTTAACAAAATAACTTCCACAATAAAATAAGAGGATGTGCCTAATTCGGCGATTAAACTTATGCTTTTTCCATTCTCTCTTGCGGGGGCAGCCCGTCGTTGGCTCGAAAAAGAACCCCCTCGTTCTATTCTCACTTGGGAAGATCTTGTTTCCAAATTCATCAATGAATTCTTTCCTTCCTCAAGAATGACAAATCTCCGAAATGAAATTTCTAACTTTTAACAATGTTTTGATGAATCGTTTCATGAGGCATGGGACCGTTACAAACATCTCCTTCCTGCATGCCCTCATCATGGTTTTACCGAATTGCATCAACTTGATACCTTTTACAATGCCTTAACCCAGCCGGCCAAGATTCTTTGAATTCTGCCGACTGGTGGCAATCTTTTGAAAGACGTCTCAAGATGTGTGAGATTATCGATACACAAATCCAAGGTCCGAAAATTCACGAATACAAATTGATTGTTTTCTCAAGTGAAATCAAGGTGATGTTAATTCTTCTTCCTCTGAGTAGCCAAACTTACTCATGCAGTAAATCAAGCAAAACAAGTGTTGTGACTACCACCTATGAATGCTATTCTCAACCAATTTCAAGAACCCCACCTCCAGCTAGCTATTTGTAAAAGCCATTGAGGGGAACATTTATGTTATTGCGGGGAGTGCTCATCCTTATTATCAGTGTCTCGCGCCAGATGGCAACACTTTCCCGGAATTTTGGGATAATATTCAAGGATACGTTTCAGCAGTCGCGGTTAACTACAATCAGGGTAATTCCGGTTATCGTCCTCCGAGTGTGGCTAATCAAATTTCGAACCACCGGGTTTTGCTCAACCCAATGTGTAAAATAATCAAAACCGGTTTAGCCAACCTCAAGGATATAATCGGGTAAACAATTTCAATCCAAGATACATCTCTATCAAGCTCCAATTCAACAAAATCCCTTGTATCTTGTGCTATTGTATTATGAAGTAACGCCCCCTGACATATTTCCGCTGCGACACATTTTTGGGGGTGTTACAAATGAGCTTAAGAACATGATGGCTATTTCTTTCAAATGAACACCGCTTCTACTTCGGGTATGGGATCACTCCCTAGCAACATCGTTGCTAACCCAAAAGGTGAATTGAAAGCCATTACCACTCAAAGTGGTCTTGTTCTTGATGGACCTTCCGTTCCTATGCCTCCTCCATTCATTAATCCGGAGGAGGATGAACGTGTTGAGGAGACTTTAACGGACCTGGAACTCGCTAAGTATACCATTAAGGTCCCACCTCCTATTGTCCAAAAAGCTAAACCTACTTCTCTAAAGAATTATGTGGTGCACCAAAGGGATCCTCTTCACCCTCATATCCCTTACCCTTCAAGAATGAACCAAGAAAAACGGCAAGAGAAAGATGAAGTCTAAATTCACAAATTTTGGCAAATGTTCAAACAACTTCATATCAATATCTCTCTTGATGATGCTTTGATTCTTATCCTGAAACACTAGAAGATGCTTAAAAGTCTCCTTTCCAATAAGGAGAAACTTTTAGAGCTAGCAAATACACCCCTCAATGAAAATTGCTCAGCGGTCATCCTTAAGAAGTTACCCGAGAAACTAGGAGACCCTGGGAAATTTCTCATTCCGTGTGGTTTTAGTGAGCTCAAGTGCAAGGCCTAGCCGATCTAGGTGCTAGCATCAACTTGATGCCACTCTCGGTTTGGAAAAAGTTAGGTTTACCTGAGCTTATTTCCATCCGCATGACCCTCGGACAATTTGTACACCGGCTGGAATAGCAAGAGATGTCTTTGTTCCGGTTGGAAAGTTCACATTTCTCGCTGATTTTGTCATCGTTGATTATGAAAGTGATCCTCGAGTCCCCCTCATCTTGGGAAGACCGTTCTTACGGACCGCTTGTGCTTTGATTGACGTTCACAGAGAAGAAATGATTCTTCAAGACGGTGACGAAAGATTAATCTTGAACATGAGACATGATACTTCAAGCTATTCTAACAAGCCTCAAAAAGAAT